>JABCPV010000064.1:0-181442 GCA_016584345.1 Suillus ampliporus | reverse complement strand
CTACTACGCGTTACGTCGTCACCTCCTGGTGGCTCTGCCATGGTATCTCTACTGCCGTCGGTGGACTACTTAAGGTCCCACGAGTCTCTAGACGCACTCGGGGTGTGCATGCACACCGCCCTAAAGATTCTGTTTTGTTACTCATGTCCAGCAGCATTGACCTTCGGCATGGTCGCTGGTCATAGAAAAACTAACCACAAGTCACATCAGGTGCGCTCATCGTCTCTTCAGCCCTTCTTGAATGATGATGGTGGACCGCCACGTGTATCAGGTACCTGCATTGGTTCGACAGTCCTTCTTTGATGTTTGCGCGGAGTACGACATATATGAAAAACCAGAGCACGTGAAACTGCCAACACCCGGAGGGCCGTCAGTTCAGTGCCTCGCGCCCCCCACCGCCGGATTTGCGTGCACGTCGTCGCCCGAATGCACATATTGCGTGAAGGACTTGGCGACGATGCAACGACATGGTCGTGAAAAGCACGGTGTCGCTCCTTTGCTGGAAATGCGCTATAGGACTTGCAAGGTCCAACAGATCTTCAGGGGGGTCGGAAATTCGTACTTCGAGGTTGGCAACGGCCTCATGCCAGCGGATAGACCTGACCTGAGGGCGATCCTAAAATCCCAGTTCTTACCCACCGTAGAATCCGCCTTGGTCGTCCCGCCGAATACTGAGCGAGAGCGCACACCCCTCATTCGCTGCACGGGTTGGGACATCTTTATGCCAGACATCCGTATGAATCCAGCACAGAGACGGGAAGCCGAGGCGATCAAGAAGAGGCACACTGTCGATGAACACGAAGGTATTTTCGCCCGTCTCGCGGATGCTGTCGAGGACCACTTCGAGAAAGCATCGACGATCTTAGATGGCCACCCTCACAAGCTGACTCTCTGCAAGATACTCGTGCACGGAAACAACATCCCACGAGAGACGTGAGCATTGACTCAAACACTGAACAACGCCGTTCATTGACCGCCCTCGCATTTTTAGGTCAGCCTATTGGAAGCCAATATCAAAGTCCAACAGCAACTATCCTCAATACATGGTGCAAATGACTCGAACACTCATTCGAATTCATATCGGACACCCGTTGAAATTTTCGTTCGAACTCTCTGCCCATCAAACCCAGCTGCTGGAGCGCCTTGTGGAGTCCTTGCAGGACAGAACCACCTCGCGCCGTCGGAGGATGATCGCCTACCACAATCTCATGTGGTCCCTCGTCGACGCCGACCTGAACCAATGTCAGAGTGCCTGGGGTAACCCCATTCAGCGAGCTATATGGCTCAGGGCACTGCGCGCGGACGGAAACTTCTATGAAGCGACGGACTTCACGCCTGACCTAGCAAAGTTGAAATATCTGTGCAATATGTCCTCCATACTAGAAGCCTTGCTGGACAAGGACAGGGACTCGGACAGCATCCACTGCGACGACTTCGAGTGAGTGAACCCTTGAATTCCCTCTCCGTCGCAAACTAATGCTGGACTGCGTCGAAAGTCGCGTCGCTGGCGTTCATGAGCAGGCTCTGTCCCTCGGTCGTCCAACGACGTTCAACATGATCTTTGAGATGCAACAGTACGCGTCGTCGCTGGCTTTTAATCAAACTCTGGAGCCGAAGGTCTTCGTGGACCCGGACTTTAAATCGATCGTAATCGGCACGGAGACCATGCATCTAGAGAAGCTTCGAGAAGGAATCCAGGAGCTCTTAAAGGCCGTCAGATTACGCTATCACGCCCTCACAACCACCGACACCATCTTGACGCAGAAGCCAGAGAACATCAAGGACGACTTCACCAACTCGACCAGAGGATATTCCTTCATGTCGGAGGAGCCGTTTCACCAGAAGCGGCATTCTCTCTTCCTCTTCTTGGTCGAGCAGCACGACCTTTCCATCGTAGATAATGAGGGGCGAATCGCCTGGGACATCCCAGGGATAAAGGAGCTGCTCAGCCGCTCGTCGCGTGTCTGGGAGCCAGTGTATCACTTGCTCTACGTGACGACCCACATATCTTCTCGTGGGACCCAATTCGTCGATCACCAGATTCGTAATGCTGACAGGCATCGGAATCTGTTCATGAAGGGCAGCGAAATGATGATTCTGACTGGATACAGCAAGACCACCAGCCTCACAGATCGCGACTCCTGTATGCCTGGGTTCGTTCCGGAGCAGGTCGCATTCTGGGCCCTCGAGATGTTAGGAGGAGGGTTACGGACCGCGGAGTCAATTCTGGCGGGTATTGCGTATGGCGAGGAGGCGGAGCATCTCTACAGAACGTGAGTCACCCGAACGCTGAAAGCCCACTGGATCTGATCATCAGCCTCATTGAATCGTTCATTCTTCAGCTACCTGTGCGTCGGGGACGGAGAAAGAATCACTCCTGCGAAGTTTTCGACGAACATCCAGCAGTGGAACTTTGATTACTTCGGATGCCGGTGGGGGTTGAGAGATTTCCGTCAAGGCGCGATTACCATGGGGCGCGAGTTCATATCTCCCAATGAGTCCTACGCTGAAGCGGACAGCATTCTCGCCGAGTCCGCCGATCACTCCGCCGGAATTGATGTGACGCACTATGCTGGCGTCCACGGAACGGTGCCCCGATTGTCCAACAACACCATATGTCACCAGAGATGGCTTGGGGACGAGTGGCACAGTTTCCTCGGTCTCGGTCCTTTCCCGCCTCAAGAACCGGTGAGGAAAAGTCGCAAGGAAATGGCGAACGGGACACGAGGCGTCGACATTCCGTTCATCTCAGAGCAGGTGACAAAGACCACGAAGGCCGTCCTCACCTCATTCTTTCAAGATGACCTGAAGGATCTCATCCATACAGCGGTATCTAGGGCCATCGCAGAACACCATACGTTTTTTCGGGGCGATCCCGTGTTGGTAGAACCAGGTCCTGTCGTCCTGCCGGCCCAACTCCCCAACCTGGCTAGCAGCTTCGAGATGCCGATGTTAGATCTGAACTGTGACATGTCCGACTTCCTCTATGATGGCAGCAGTTGTGAGTACCACCATGAATATAAGACACGCCAAAGATTCACCTCGCATGCCTATGTAGGGAATGCCTCGTCGGTGACGCCAAACCCCAGCCATTCTGGTTCCATTCAATATGGAAGCTTGTTGCCAGACTCTCCCTTGCCGGCCTCGTCTATTTTCAGCATCTCACGTTCCGTATCCCCGGAGTTCCCACCATCCCCTGAACATTCTCTTGTTCCAAAATCGAAGGGGAAAGAAAGAGCTCGCGATGTGTCGCAGCCTCGACAGTTCACGAAAATCCATCCATCCACTCCCATTCGACCCTCAAAGGGAAAAGCTAGGGCTGACGACATCATCCCGACCAGCGATCAGTCCGAGGCGAAGCACGTGCAACGATCCGAGTGGAGCCCTGGAGCACACAATCGACAGTTTGCCCCAAAGTCGAATGCTTTGAAGGGGAAAGTCAGGGCTGATGATGTCAGAGAGGACCGCTCCTCCTCGATATCCCTGTTCAGCTCGCCCACGGTAGCACGCATAGCATACAGAAAACGCCGCCTTCTCAGCGAGCAGGATGAGGATGAGGATGAGGACGAGGACGAGGACGAAGATGAGGAACCATCTAGGAGACTCAAGCGTCTCCGGCTACCTCCAAATACAGTGGCGACGACCGAGATGGAGGTCATAAGCATTTCCAGCGACGACGACGACATGTCCAGTTTCATCGTGCCCGACAGCAGCCAGCCGTCTATACCCCCACCGGCGGTTGAACAGGTCAGAGGGCAGATTCGGGGGGCGATCGGAATAATCAGGAAAGACCCTGCCGCGAAAGAAAAGAGCCGGGAGCAGATGCACGCACTCACCTCAGTTATGACTGAAAATCGAGACCTCGTCATCATCATGAAGACAGGAGGAGGCAAGAGCATGTTGTGGATGGTTCCCCAGGTGCTCGACGACGAAGCTAAATGCCTGGTGGTCTGCCCCTTCTCCGCGTTGCTCGATGAACAGTATGCAAAGACGGCTGCCACTGGACTGCGTTGCCACGACTACTGTAAATCCAAAGAGGTGGCCGACAACGTCCAGGTTCTATTTATCCAGGTGGAGCACTGTTCGAGTCTGATTTTCGCGAGGTAAGTCAGACTCATCTTTCCATGATCTCCGGTCGCTGATCAGACCCGGAAAGCTTCCTCGTGTCCCCTCTGGGGAAGAAGTTCAGCCGAGTGTTCATAGACGAGTTTCACGACATGCTCAATTGCCATCCAGGTCGCGCCGAGAAGTGGAAAGCCCTCGGTCAGCAATTCGCGAAGATGGAGATCCAGGTCATACTCCTCACCGCCACGATGCCTCCTCACCGGCTCGACAGCTATCTCAAACCGTTCAGACTCAAGAAGGACGCCATCCTGACGGTCAGATACGCGACAAATCGACCCGAGATCGGAATGCACGTCGTACACGTCGAGCCCATCGCAGCAAAGCAGTCTCTCGCCCACATCGTTCACGCTCTGAAAACACTTCTGAAGGACGAAGAGCGCATCCTGGTTTTCTTTGGCGCGAACCGTGACGCGGGCGAGTTCGGGAAGGAAAACAAATCTGCCGTGTATCACAGCGAGCTCTGGGAGGCCGGAAACACCAAGGCCTACAACCTCGACCTCTGGGACAGAGGCGAATCAAAGGTGATGGCTTGCACGACGGCTTTCGCTCAAGGGATAGACAGATCCAACGTGAGATTCGTCGTCATATTCAGGCCAGCGTATGGCCTTCTGGTGAACAATCAGATGCTGGGTCGCGCGGGTCGGGACGGGCTAGAGTCTCACGTATTCTTCGTCACTGACCAGTATGGGATCGTGTCCTTCTCCGGCGGGAAGCAATGCGAGGACCAGTGTGTAAAAGAATTGAGCGAGATGGTCCACGGCGACTCGTGCAGGCGGTACGCCAACATGGTCTGCATGGATGGTGAGAACTTCGCTACCAGATGCACCGAAGAGCCTCGTGGAGTCCCGTGCGACGTGTGCGATCCAAACAGCCCGATGCAACGGCTTGCGATGGAAGCTATCGAAAACCCTATGAGACCACTTCATGGCAAGGCAGCTCCGCCGCCGACCGTCGTGCCAGGCTCGGGAGGGACACCCTCTGTGAAAAAACCTTCCCCTGCCTTCGTTCCGGCGTCTTCATTGTTTGATACCGCCCTTGATGTGAGCGTGAGTTGTTAAGCGTCCTACGATCCGGTCCGCTGCTCACACATGGACACAGGGGCCTGAGCCTGCCCAGCCGCTGTCCCAGGAAAGCGATGACATGTACGGGTATGACTCGCACATAACGTCGTCTCAAGCTCGGATCCTCGACGCAATAGAGACCATCCATCAGCCGTCGGTGAGTGGGTCCCAGGCGATCGTGATGTGCCGTCCCGCTGATGCAGATGGCATGTTGTTTCCAGCGTGCCTCGGGATCCAAGATGAAGGAATACAAGGTATGAATCGTGTCCGCGTCGTCCGACGGCTCTGACGGTGTTACACAGTCGTCGTCGCAGCCGTCCGCGCGCATAACCCCAATGGTCGAATCGCCACCGCCTCCTCCTCCTTCAACGCATCCCAGCGGCTCCCTGTCGTATTCGGCAAGAGCAGATAGGGTTAATCAAGCTCTGAGGAGTCGTCTCGCACGCACCTCCCGCCTCAGCAGATACATGCAGGTCTTAAAAGGCCGTTGCCCCGTTCACTTTGCGAGCAAAGTCCAACTCGTCGCCGAATCCAGCCACTCCTTTAAGGCGTGCGATGCAGCGCCAATGGGAGACTACCATACCTTCAAAAGAAGCTTCACGTTCGCTCCCTACACATATTGCTTCCAGTGCTGCATGCCCCAGTCCAGGAACAACAATGGAGAGGAACCAGCATGCCATTCCGGCTTCTCCTTCCAGAAAGGGGTGAGGTGCCCCTTCGACGCCTTCATCTTCAAGGCAGTCTTCTGCATCTGGCAGAAGGAGGAGTTCAGGCACCTGGTGATAAAGGATCTCGCCCCGGATCGTACGTTCGAGAGGTTGGAAGAGTTCTCGGCTTGGGCGGTGCTCGAGGAGGCCGAAGAAGGAAAGTACAACAATTGCGTTGAGGTGTTCCTTTGGTTCTGCGGGGAGATAGAGAGGGAGAAGCCCCAGTTCTTTCTCTGACGGACTCATCGTCGTTCTCATTCTCATGTCACTCACAAGGGTCAGGACACACGTCCGCGTCGCTCATTCATGCTAGGGTAACTCTTATCACTGCTGCCCGACTCGACCGCTACTTTCGTTACATATAGCTATCGTAATAAAATCACACATATGACCGAGCGATCGCTCATTCGCAGTGAGCACCGGCCCTCACCGTATCGACCGAAAACGATGGACATGTTGACAAGCCGCGAGCATAAGATTTCCATGGATGACCTTCGAGAATGGGACTCATCATATATTGTCTGGCGACGCCGTTCGACAAAGACATCACCATTTCGCACCGATTCTCGCATATGAGATTCCTATATATATCTGTAGATCCCTGGCTGTGGTCACACCGCGCAATAAAATGACGGAAATCGCGTGCGAATGACCTCGATTGATTGATAAATATGTCTGCGAATGTGCAATACATCGAGAAAAAGAAAAAAAAAAAAAAAAAAAAAAAAACAAATCAACGTCCGTGCTTTGTGTTTCCCCAACCCAACCCATGACAAGCTGTCCATGGTGCCGGACACGTCCAGAACTGTCCAGGGCTGTTCCGGACCGTCCTGGACAACGAGCATCGGATGCCTCACCATATTATATTGAATGTTCGATCGTGTTTTTATGCCACTGATGCGTAAACTATGATCTCACCCCGATGCACGCCCATTGTCCTCGACATGCCTGATGAACTACTACATGATACGCAAGTCAATCCGTATGATCATCGTATTCAGATGGAGTCTCGCCCCACTCGCCGACGATTTCTCTCCTCGTGGGGATGTAGCCCAAATCTTCATATCCATCTTCCTCCAGATCTGATGCACGACTGGTCAGAACGAGGATGGTCACTTTATAAATGCACGCTGATGCTCGCCTTTGGGGTCAGATTCATCCGTCTCTGCCACCATCCTAAACATGACGGTGCCTCCGACATCATACTTGGGCGCAAGGGTGAAGCTCATCAGCCCTCCCCTCAACTGATCTCCGTGAAAAACCCAGGTGTTCCATTCCGTCCCTCGAGTGAAAAAATGGCGATAGTCATTGAGGCCCAGCTGCTTCATATGATTAAAACTGAGTGGGATCAGCTGCGCTGAAGGCTTACAAATGACGGGTATGGCATCACGATGTTTGGATCATCGTGCTTGATGCCGACCAGACCCAATCCAAAGTCGTATTGTCGCTCTCCGTCGTCTTCAGGGCGCCCGTGTCGTTCTGATCGATTAAGCTCCAGGTGGAGGCTCCCACCGACCGTGGTGCCGACTCTAAATTGAACCTTGGCCCTGGAAAATCTTGCACGATGACTTCCAGGAGGTGATACATCGAAAACGAGTCGAACGAAGTCTTCCTTCGCCTTGAATGAGATCTCAGTCTCAGCTGTGATCTTCCGGCTCCTCGATTCTAACGAGCATCAGAACAAGTGATGGAGCACTCGCTTGCGTGAAATGACGCTCACCCGACAACTGAGACGGTGATGGAGCTGCTGCTGCTGCTGCATCGACATCAGGAATAGGATGAGGACCAAGTGATCGAGGCTCTTACCCTGCATCATATTTGGCCAGGGAATGTTGAATGCGTGGTGGTGGTGACTCTGATACCGTCGTTCGATCAGTTACGTTTAAGACTGCTTGCCTTATGTGGAGGTCCCGGACACAAAAGAGTCGGACTCGTCCAGAACCGTCCAGAGCCATTCCGGACTGTCCCGGACTCGGATGGAGTTCAGGGGCTCGGAGTTTGAAATCGTGTCAAAGAGGATTCAGTAGCCCTGTCGTAGAACACTTTGTAGACTGCTACGTCATGGCCAGACATCGCTGGCGTGTCGATGCTCCGAAAAGCAAACTCAAAAATCAGCCCTCCACTCTCAGAGGAGGATGTGGGTGCACTGCGTTTGCATATTGATATCATGGGTCTCGACCGTCGGAGGTTCAATCATTCTGCGAAGGATCTATGCATGCGTAAAACGAGATATGGTCTGCCTCGTTGCACAAAGCACTAACATGAATCTTTCTCAGGCATGGCATTCAAGCTGCCGAGCAATATCAGCTTGCGTACTCTCGATGGGTTCCAGCGCGACGTATGCAGCAAGTACTTCATCTTGACCCACGTCGCCCCTCACGAGCTCCGAGTCATCGTCGATCATCCTTCGTGTCTGTTCATTCGACTGATCCGATGCGGTGAACAAAAGGTATATAATGGCAGAGACTCCGGACAGAGTCATCCCTCAGCAGCGTATCAATTTTCTGGCGGGCTTCGATGCAGTTTGGAGGTAGCGGAACAAATCGCAACGCTTGCAACCGAACGTTTGCGATCGCCCCACAACAGTCAGCCTACATCTTCGTCGTCGTGCTGCACCTTATCGATCGACATTGGAGGTAAGAAACGCAATGAATGGCTTGCACATCGAACACGTCCCGACAGCTACCTCACAAGGTCGGCGCAGGGGGTCCAAGCTCGATATCCCACCCAGCGGCCCCAAGTACAGCAGCTCTTCACTACGATTCCAAAGTTCGGGCGGTACGCATCGCCCTGCATGCACGACGACGGGAATGATAACAATATACGACACGATCATCCTCAGTCCCGGTCTATTTACTTTACCACACGGTCTGCTACTCGTGGCCTGCCGGGCCAATTCGGGGCATCGTGTGGCAGCGGATGAAGTCCACCTGCTAGACCTGTGGCATCTATCATTTCTAGTAATGCAGGAGCTCTGCAAAGGACCGGTCGACGGCATACGTGGCCTGATGCTGTTTTTTCTTCTTCTTCTTCTTCTTCTTCTTCTTCTTCTTCTTCTTCTTCTTCTTTTTTCTTTTTGGCTTGCTGGTAAATGGACTCAGAGGTCCCGGACATGGACGCGTCCAGAACCGTCCAGGGCTGTTCCGGACCATCACGGACAACAACCACATCGGACGTGCAGGACAGCAGCTTCATCGGACCGTCGAATCGGACAAGGCTGCAGACGCGAGGAGGGACAGGGACGCTCACACATAAGAGGAGGAGGGACGGGGACGCTCACATAAACAGAGGAGGGACGGGGACGCTTGCACACAAATGGAGGGACGGGGACGGGGACGCTTACGAAACGCGGGGATGGGGACGCTTGCACACAAACGGAGTCGCGGGGACGCTTACGAAACGCGGGGACGGGGACGCTTGCACACGAACGGAGTCGCGGGGACGGGGACGTCTCGACCTCAGGAGCGGATGGGAAGAACAAGCGCCGGGGACGCGGGGACGGGGACGGCGGCAAGCGAGGAGGAAAAAGCGTGGGATGGGGACGGACGGCAGAGAGAAGCCGGAGAGAATGGCGGATGGGAACGAAATAAGCGCCGGGGACGCGGGGATGCGGGGACGCGGGGACGCTCCCACGGGGGGGGCACTTCCCGATCGGGACGATCGGGGACGGGGACGCTTGGAGGGGCGCGGACGCCAGCAACATATAGATAGAGATGGGAGATGGTTTTAAGTCGCTGTCAGGATCCCTCGACGTTTTATACACTCGTGAATACATACCGGGTTCAGCATGCGTGATAATAATAATATGTAATCATGTAATGGCAGGAGTCACATCATCGGTCAAGCGAAATGAGGCTAGCGGCTAGTCATTAAGCGGGTGGGTCCATGGACACACTGTGTATATCCAATATATGTTTGCAAGAGCTGCGTGAGAGCACCGTTGAAAATACGTTACAACGACTGCATATTCAGATCAACAGAGTTTGTGATCCTTGGTAGACACATGAGGAGGAGCTCTGTATGGTGTGCACTATGAGAGGGTTGGGTTGACGATTGGCAAGACACGTGTACCAAGTCCAGATCGTATCTGAGCATTACCTTCAAATCATATTGATACCCATGGATCAGACTTATATATCATACCATATCATTGGGTATTCGTGATAATTCCTTGTCCATTGCATTGCACTAGCGCATCGGGATGTTATCGGGATGCGCAAGATGATAATATACATAAACATATCGACACATATTACATGTTGTATTGCGTACGACGTGTGCGCATCCAGAGACTCTCCGGATGCGCACATTTGCTGTCAAAACCACTAGATTCCGGCTGTCTAGCCCTAACCACCTTACGAAAAGTGTATATAATTAGAGTTATATCGCGAGGTCAGCTGCGACGGGAATCTCTCGATTCCTTCGCACAAAAGATGGCTGAACATTTAAGGGAGGGTTTAGATAACCTGATCTTGACCTGGTCTACACAAAGGTGAGCGAGCGGGGCTGAGAAATAAGGTAGTCCCGCAAAGGCACCAGCGGTAGTGGCGGTTCAGGCTAAACGACCAGCATCCGCTATTGTGAGTCATTGCGCATCCACTATCGCGACTCAGTGCGGAAAGTAGCCTCTCTCGTGGCTGTGGATGCGTGTCATTCGTACGCACAAAAACTAACAATACATGATGTGAGAGAACCAAGTGATCACAACCTAATGCCAATGTTGACATGAACGGCTTTGACGTTCGTGTAGCTAAACCGGGTATCGTTAGTGCAGCGTTCTTTTAGAAGGACACGAGCTTACTTTTCCAAAGCATACTCGCTCAGTTCACGACCAATTCCCGACTGCTTGAAGCCTCCAAATGGCAACGATAGCTCAGTCTGGTTGGCGCAGTTTATCTACCAGGCGTCGGTTTACCACAAGGATGTAAGCTAAATGAAGCAACGCACCCATGCAGTGCCAGCTTCGAGAGCGTGTGCAACACGAATTGCCCTGTTGATGTCCTTGGTGAACACCGATGCAGCAAGTCCGTATGACGTATCATTAGCCTGTTCAACCACCTCTGTAATTGTGTAAGGGATATGGTGATCGAGTAACAAGATCAATCTTACCATCTTCGGTCTTGAACTTCATGACGCATGCGACAGGGCCAAATATCTCTTCTCTGACAATTTTCATGTTGGGCTGGCACTCCGTGAAAATTGTTGGCTGGATGAAGTAGCCCTCTTCCCCAAACTGTTTGCCACCAAGGTGCACTGTAGCACCATCATTCTTTCCGGAGTCTATGTATCCCATGATGCGCTTTAGAGGGCGTCAAAGTATGTTATATAAGAGAATTAAAAAGACAAACCTCGAATTGAGTCTTGGAAACCTGTGGCCCCTGATACGTGTCGGGCGAAAAAGGATCGCCAACCTTGATCGCCCGGGCCTGTTCTGTGAACTGTTCCAAGAACTTGTCGTATATACCTTCTTGAACAAAGATACGGGAGCCTGCAGAACAATTCTGGCCGTGGTTAGAGCTACAACCATGATGAGCGCTTAGCATGATAATGCGAAGCGGGCAGCTTACTAGATACCGTGAATAGCCCACTTGACTGCCTGCTCCAGGTCAGTATCATCGAAAATGATGTTCGGGCTCTTTCCACCGAGCTCAAGGGTGACAGGTTTCAAGTTGCTCTTCGCAGCAGCTTCCATTATTTTCTGCCCCGTCAGAGTGCTGCCAGTGAATGCCACTTTCTCGATAAGAGGGTGCTCGGAGATTGCCTGCCCAGCTGTTGGGCCATATCCGTTCACTATGTTGATGACGCCTGGAGGGAAGCCCGCTTCCTTGATAAGGGTACAGAAGAGAAGAGCAGAGAGCGGGGTGAGTTCAGAAGGCTTCAGGACAATGGTATTGCCAGTGGCCAGTGCAGCAGCGATCTTGAGAGAAAGAGAGAACACTGGCGGATGTAAGCTCTACGTCCCGCATGCTGGAAGAATGCACTCACTCGGAACATTCCATGGAATAATTTGACCCTGTGTACAATGTGAGATCTGCTCATTCGGAGAGCATTCGGAGGAGAATACCGACCACGACACCGATGGGCTCATGTCTGGTATAAGCTAGTTTGTTCTCGTTGGTCTGGGGTGGAATGAGTTTAAGTTGTGTGAAAGAACGGAGAAACGAACCTCGACAGTCTTCCCGTTGATTTTGTCCGCCCAGCCAGCATAGTATTGCATGGCGGCAATCGCTCCCTTGTTGTCTTGACTATAGGCGGTATTGTAAGCCTTCCCTGAGAGATACTTCTTAGTTAACTCGAGAGTAGCGGTGACATGACAGTTCGCACCATTTGCAAGAGCATCGAGAGCAGCAAACTCCGCAATATGTTTCTCCATCAAAACTGCGAGCTTCATCATGAGCTTTCCACGCTCAATTCCGGGAACCTTAAGGCCCCATGAAGTCTTGTAGGCTTTCTTGGCTGCCTTGGCTGCCATGTCTATATCGGCTTTCGTCCCGGCTGCGATGGAAGTAACCACCTTGCCCGTTGCTTCAAGAACATCTTCTAGTTATGAACCATTTACGACCCAAGAATTCGTACCGGGATTGACAACACTGTGTACGAATGAGAACGACGTTCAAGTGTACGATGAAGACACTTACTCGATTGTGCCACCCTCAACAGGGTCCACGAACTCTCCGTTTATGTAGAGACCCAGAGGGATCGTAATAGTCCCCTTGAACGTAGGGGTGTCAAAAGTCTTGATGAATGTGGATAGCATTACAAGTGAGCCGTGAGGAGGTGGAAATGATAGCGGTCAACTTGAGCATGATCTGTGCTGAGGTACTTATAGCCTCAGGAGTTCAGATCACGCTGGATCGCTGCCAGTGGATAACGAGTACTTGGACAAGAAATGACAGTCTATGACGACACCCATGAGAAGAAGAAGAAAGAAGAAGGCACTATACTTACCTTCCTTTCCCCGTCACGGTGATCCGATAATTTTCATTCGCTGTTATCGATGTTGCATTGTTGGATCTTGATAGACCTTGGTCCTTCAAGCTAACTTGACGTGGCACGGGTCGTACTGAGACACGTGCAATGGCCAAACTCAGGCGACCTAAGTACAAATGATTCAGAGTTATCTTAACCGAGGAGTCAGGACGAAAATTATATCACATATACAAACGTATCTGCGGTGCCATTCACGCGCTCAATGTATTCATTCTCCAAGAATATGCTGGTCGGAGTTCAACTTCTGACCTTCTTGATATCAGGAATATTGGGGGCGAATCGCTGCGAAATATGAGAAATTTCCTCCTGAATCAAAGGTCAACGGCTTTCAGTAAGGTAATTTTGTTGCGGGTCCTGGTGCTCTTGCATGTGAAGGTCAAGATCCTGAAGAAACCGATAAATACGATCTGAACTCGAGTATGTCTCCATTGTGTCACATCTCCCGCGACGGGGCCTAATGCGGCCCTGTCAGACTTCAGGTCCGAGAAAATCCGCGTCCTCTTGAACCAGCTGATTAGGGCTGATATGAAGGCCGAGAGCTCGGAAGTGCTTAAAGCTGTTGAAGAAGATCATAAATATGTGAGTCAGGCCACCATTGTTCAAATTATGAAGGCGCGCAAGACGATGAAAACCTTCTTGGCCGCCCATGAGTAAGACGCCACTCAGTGTCAGTGCCGTTCTCGGGTATTAACTAAAAATTACAATGTTACAAATTTTCGAAAGCAACACGAGAGCAGATGGATTCATGGTATCAACTTGACCACGTAGCTCTGCTGGGCAACCATATCCATGGCCTATTCACTCAGGTCTTTGATAAACTCCAATGCAAGACGAGGACTGGTGCATGCCACATCAACGAATGAGAAGAAAAAAGAGCATGGAACGCACCTGTCTGCCGGCTTGACGGGCATCTTCTTGTTCAAAAGTTTGCCACCCTTCTCAAAGACGAAATGACTACGTTTCGTCTTATTACCATCGGCTGCTCCAAGAGCGCCTATCAACGACCTCTTTGGATCAGAAATGAGCGGGTATGGGAGTTGCTTCTGAAGCGAGGGTCGTTTTCAGTCGTTGCATTACACAAATATGCGTGACATCGCACCTTGGTTTGCCATTTACCCTGAGCAGTTGAGGAGTCGGCACTAACCCCATAAATATCATAATCGAGCGAGGTAAATTCCTGCCATATATCGCGGAATCCACATGCTTGCGTAGTGCATCCAGCTAGAAGGGAACAAAACATCACCAATAAGAACACCGAGATAGACGCAAAAACCTACGCGTATCAGCCTTCGGGACAAGAAAGAGAACAACACCCTTCTCTGCTGCGATTGAACCAGTATTGATGTCTTCGCCTTTCTCGTTTTTGAGGGTCATCGAGGGGAAGGATGTCACCAATATCGATGGGTGCTGCTTCTGCTACATCGTCATCATCCTTGACCGTTTCGTCTTCATCAGCTTTGGCCTTGAACGTGCTACAGTCAGGACTCGGAATGAGAGAGCTGGGCTTCAAATAGCGTACTTTCTTGTTCTTTTCGTCATTATCAACATCCTCCGCTGCCCTTTTTGTCCCCACTTTTGAGGGTTTTCTCGTTTTTTTAGCAGGAGCAGAAGCTTCGACTTTCGCTTGCCCTGAAATTCTGGATGATCGCCTTGGAGCTTGAGATTCGTCGGAGGCCATACTAGTGCTTGAATGGGTGGAGTGTATAGTTGGAGGGAGAGTTATGCTAGGCGGACCCCAGCATAACGTTACACCGTCGGCAGCTGTCAGGGGCTCCAATTACTACAAGTCACAGTAAGTGTACAAGGTAATATACATGGAATGTATCCAAGCAGGTAAAGGGTTTATAATATCCTTGGATGATATATATTTCACATCTCACGACTACTATGGATAGCAGGTATATAGCAAGTCCGTATGGGATAGTCAAAAGGAGTGAAATAAATGGTGTAGGAAGGGCACGAAGCCTTATCGCGACTCGGTGGGGGAGCTTGCTGAAAAGCTTCCTGGAAATGACCGGAAGGCTGAAGATGTTGGAGAAGTGGGGCTTTTCGCCGCAGACATTGAGTTGGTAGGCGAAATCGGAGAATTTAGGTCTCCGGTTGATCCGTTGGAAGACGTGGAACGAGTACGGGAGATGTATGGGCGTGGTGGAGGCCGTAGAGGTTCCTCTGTTGGAGGAGAGGCTGTTTCAGGCGCACTCACGTCCAGGTCCATGCCAAACTCATCGATGATGCCGCGAGGAGGAGGGCGTTCGACCATGGCCTCCAACAACTACAGCAGTGTTCGAAATGTACACGGAAGTGAATAACCAAAATACGTACCTCACGACGGAGCTCTTCACCAGCGTATTCTCCTTCCATCTCCTCAGGTCCGAGAAGGACGGCACCTTTTCGGAAGATTTCCCCTTCTTCTTCCACCCAACTTTTCGACCTTTAGACATCGTCAGAGTACGTAGATTCTTCTCTCGCATGATGACCCACCTAACCACAGGGGAAGGGACGCTAATTTGGTCCTCCTCACCCAAGAATCTGCGGTCGTCTTCATCCTCGTCCTCTGATTCGGTTATCGTGAAAGTGGGACTCAACACTTTCTCCGGCTCCTCCGGCTCTGGTTCTGCTCGACCCTTTCCTTTGTCTACCTTCGGAGTTAGAGGTTCTTCATCCTCTGACAGATCTATGGGGCTCTCGTGTAGAGCATCTCCAACGGCGGAACTGATAGTTTCGCTGGCAATATTTAAGCCAAGACCGTGAAGTAGTGATCTGCTTGAAGGACTGGATGACAGCTGTGCAATAGCACTGTTCAGGCTATCGCAGAGGCCCAGGAGCTCCTCTAGCAGGACGACGTCTGTCGTAGTCTGTATCTTTCCTGTGATTTCATCGACAGTGGCCTTGGCTTTCTGGACAAGATCTTGGTCCGTGGGTGGCACGAAGGTTGGTGAGGAGACTCCAGAAGATGTAACTGGAATAGACCTTGGACTATTCACGGAGCTCTCGATTTGAGAGAGTAGCGCGTGCGCTCTGGACACAGTTTCATTACTCTTCAAAATTGTGAGCAGGCTGTTCATATATAGGGAAACATTATCTACCTTGAGCCCGCCACCTTGACGTATCGATTTGGCTAGTTCACTTTCCTGGATCATGTTCCACACACCCTTACCAAGTCCTCTGTGGCTCGTCGGAGTGCGAACACCGTCGGAAACATGTGCCGCTTTTTCCGCTTCCTCCGTGTTCCGGATACAAGTGTTGAGAATCTCACGGCACATTCTGTGTATGCTCGTATCCATGAAATACACTGTCCAGATCACTAGACACTCACTTGGCAAATTCCTCGTCATCCGGAGGTATATTGAGGTCGAGACACCGCATCGTGTGATTGGCCTTGAGTCCCGAGCTAAGGGCCATAACGGCAGCGATGTCTAAGTTGTTGACTGTGAGATCAAGGTGGAGCAAGGAGTTTGATTCGGGGAGGAACTCTGCGAGCGCGATAGCGCCTAGTGAAGTCATATTAGTAGAGGAGAGAAATAGGCGCTTGAGAGCGGTATTCAATGTGAAGGCCGTTCGGAGTGATTGAATCTAAACAACATTCAGTCTAGGCACCATATGCAACAAGTTATCAACGTACGCCTTCGAGACCAGGACCAGAACAGGGATTCCGACTGAGGTCTAAAGTTTCTAAGCAAAGATTATATTTCTAGAAGCCCCTTTCAAAACTGACAATCAGTGAAGAGACTCTGAAGGCTTACCAGCGCCTCGGCAATAGACACTAAGCACTGAACATCCAGCTTGTTCTCGCTCAAATTCAAGACCTTGAGCGTCCTGTTTCGTTTTAGTACTTGCGCCAGATAAGTGACCCCAGTCTACGCCAACGCCATCAGCGGGCAATACCGTACTCGGAGGAATTACTTACGCGGAGGTCGTTGCCTCGTAAATCCAACGTGCGGAGGGCTCCAAGCCTCGGTAACGCATCGAGTGCACGCACCTTGTCCAGGAGTGCGGCACTTGGACCATCATCATGTTTGTGGGCCGTACCATTGGGATGTAGTCCACCCTCTAACCGTTGAGGCCCGATGATTGGTGTAAGATGACGGGTGGTGACACCACCCTGTGGATTTGATGTGATTAGCGGGACAACTTGACCAGAAGCCGAGAGCGGGGGAGGTTGTGCGGCTGCAGCACCTCGGCGAGTGCGAGGTACATACGGCGTGTAAGTAGTTTGAGGAGGCATGGACGATGGATGGCGCGGGGGAGGCAGTACAGGTCCTGTACGGGCGACAGGTGATGGTGGAGGTAGATGAACGTTGGGGGGAATCGGGGAGGAAGGTGGAGAAGAGATGACACTTCCTGGATGTAGAGGGAAGGTAGCTGAGTTGGGAGTTGTAGGGACCACATCTGGGTAGTCTCGGATCATGAGAGCAAGTGCGACGGCTCCTGTTGCATTGATGCGATTGTGCCTCAAAGAGATGTTGCGAAGAGACGAATTACGAATAACCCGGGCTGCAACACTTAACAAAAATTGGACGCAGTGTGAATACTGATGACTTACCAAGTACGTCCAGCGCTGGCACTCTGAGAGAGCAGTCGTCTAGACGGAGAGAGATTAAACCTGGCTCAGGTGCTGTTGCCAACGAGGCCACGATATACTCTACTGCCTTCTTGTCCAGACTTGTTTGTGAGAGATCGAGGAATTGTAAACTTTTCGCCTGACAATGGGAAAACATGAGAATCTGCTGCAACTTGATCTGCGGAAATAGCGCACTTGTAAGGCATAAAATCCTAGCACTTTAAATGCGGGTGTTTTAAGGCGGCGGTTTGACGCGACGGAAAGGAAAACAAGGGTGCCAGGTATAAGCAGCGCATGAAGCATAAGTTTTAATTTCTGGTTTGTGGTGAGCACAGAAGACGCAGGTAGGAGAAAGCCAACTTACATATTCATCTAAATCACACTCTCGAATGGTGAGTTTTCGAAGACCCCACTCAATCGTAAACACGTCCGAGAGGATCGCGGCAGATGTGGGTGTCAATTGTACACCAGAAAGATCGACGGACCGAGGGTTCGTGCCTGATGCGCGCTGTTGGGTGCAGCATCTGAGATGAGTTTGATGTGCTCGTGAAACCGACAAGTGAATTTTGTCACCTTGAAGGCAGCAGAAATGGCAGGATCTGGTTCTTCCTCTCTTGATGCGCAGCATTCTCTGTAAAACGATTCCACCTTGTCCAAGTTCCACCAATCTTCCGTTTCATTAGGACCAATGGAGTTGCCTCTGACAACTCTCCTGCGTCTCTCCGCCTCTCTCTCTTCAATTGCCCGCTTCTCATCCTTGAGCGCGGGTGTTGACGGAGGATTGAGAGAGGATATAGGGTAAACTGTAGCGAGTTGGGGAAGTATGAAATGGGCGCGCTTGAGAGGTTTGATGTCGTCGCTAGCAGAAGCGGGATATTGTGCTGGAAGAAAACCCTTGATTCGAGAGAGGATGCCCGTCTGCGTGGGTGGAGGACGCTTCAAAATCGACTTGCCAGGTATCGGGATGGTTACCGCTGATGAAGAAGGTGAACATGATGAAGACGGACTTGACATCTCACTGAACTATGAGTTTGAGACTGAAGCTTTACTTTTGGCTACTGGTGTTCTAGCCTACAGACATATGACAAGTAATACCATGTGATGTAGGACCGATAAGTAATAAGACCGATCAACGTTCGCTTAAGCGCTATCAACTTGTTCAACTCATACAAAAACCATTTTTCTAGCGAACACTGTAGGATCACGACGCGAGCATTTTTCCAGCTTGATTGCAAGCCTATCACCGCATAGTAAATTAGTATCCGATGGAGTCCAGGCGCTGCGCCCTTCCGCTATTTGATTGACGGCAACTAGCCGCAACTTCAATTATTTACACCTTGCAACCAGAGAAATATATTTATTCATCTGCTACATACTTGGGTCGCATCTGCATGCGTCGGCGGCGCACTTCCATTGATACTGCACCTACGATTTTCGACTTTGTATTTGCATGACATTATATACACGTACGACGGAATCATTATAACATTATGCCCACTCGATCCATCAAACTTGAAGTAAGGTGTACAAGGGATAGCCGGGCGCTGCGCCCATCATAACGTTTAAAATACATCCATACAGCTCTTGCATCTTTCCCATAAATTACTCCACCGCCCTCCGTTCCACTGCCGAATCCTCGCCCAGCCATCATGTGGTGCTACCTTCTCTATCCAAATGAGCACCGACACGATGGCGAAGTCGGCATAGGTGAGTTCATGGCCCATGGCAACTACACCATCGCCGTCCATGCCCGAGTTCTTCTCAAGAATATTCGCCAGAAAATCGAACTGTTCTTGAACTGCCCTCCAAGCCTGTTCTCGGTCTGGAGGAACGGCAAGATGACTTGGTGCAGTCCCGCTGCGAAAATGGTTCTGGCTGCGCTCCGGCAAACGTTGGTGACTAAGAGGCACCATGATAAGGAGCAGTGGCTTCGCGAATATCTCTTGGATGTAGTGCACAAACAGTGCCTGCAGTGCACGAGACCCTTCTGGAAATACTTGACGCGCTGCAATTTGTTCAGGCGCAAAGATCACAGATAGAAAGGTGTACTGGCCTGGGTAAGTGACCTCCAAATACTCAGCAATGTTATTCGCATTTGAAAGGACTACAGGTGCTTGCGGCGACCTGATAGGATCTATGATAACCGGGAGAGAGAAGACAGGCCGCCCATCATTTCTAACGGACGTTGGTGGAGCCCCGATGCTGTGGAGGGTTTCCTCGACGTCTGGAAATTCCACCCAAGCAGTGCGGTAGGGGAGCCGTTTATAATTGAGTATCAACCTGGGACATATTAGCGCACACACGTTTCCGAGCTGAATGCCTTACCGTACGCGCCAGATATTGGGGGCCCAAGGTTGGGGGATATTGGATGGTACGTCATAAAGTATGATCATCGGCTGAGACATCGTGTGTTGGTATGGGTGATTTTGATAGCCTCCAATCGTGCTTTCGGTGGCTTATTAAAGGAGGAAACACAGGTACGCTATCTTCGTCGTACATGATCCCACCTTTCTGTCGGTGTTTGATATGCTTTACGTGTAGCCACCATCTCATTTGAGTTTCTGCGTCTTTCTCACCTTCTTGTGTGTATAACATGGTGTAACCACTGAATCTTGTTTCTAAGTCGTGGAAATATCGAAAAATCATAAATGACGTCGTCACTCACGAAATCTTTATCAGTATTGAATTTGAAGCTTCGAACAACCAAGGTTGTGCAATTGGTTCCGCACGCCAATCTGGGCATGCCACGAGTCATGAAGACTCCCTAGACTATGTGCGACCTGTGTACTAGAAACCAAAAAGAATGCGCAAATGAGCTGATCCCTTCACTTCACTTGCTGTGTGCTGTTACTTTGTAACTTTTGTTTCATGTAGAAGCTGTAGCTTTGCGTGATGTGCGAAGATATTGCTAAATTTAGAGGTGCTCACCAGCACTCGCCGGAGGCGCCTAGGGTTGATGCAGTGGCGACCAGCACTGCAATGTGTATCGCCTCGAAAGAATGGGATAGGGTGACTTGGAGACTTCGACAGGCAACACGCCAGAGCTCAAGGTCCGTCTTACAGCCCCCATCGCAAGAGTGAAGTTGCGACCATGCCTATGGGAACCACGCAATCTAAGGTTTACAAATTAGCTCTTATCTTCAACAACACCGAGAGACAATAGTCGGAACAAGTCATTATGCACGACAGAGAAGATTGGATGAAAGCCGGCGCCGACCAGGGTCCTAGCTCCTAGACCCTTGACTAGCCATTACATAGTGCAATCATTACGCCACTTACTTTGGGACGTCACTAATCAAACGCTATAATCAAGACTTGAACGGGTCGTAATTTACCGGTGCCGAATTTCCCTGCTAGATACACCCCATGAAGACTTCAGGGTCAAAAGTTAATTCGATGACACATAGCTCCTCAGTGAAGCGGCGCCATCAATGCCCGTTGAGCCTGCGCGGTTAGAAGGCAACGGAAAATCATCTCTTGTGAACCACCGACACACGCCTAAGTTTACGTTCCACAGGAAACAGACCTTTGGGACGATTTTTTAACATTCGCTCACGACTTTCCGGTAGGTGAGTGCTACAATGTGGGGGTTGTAGTCTGCAAGTAGTCCGACATCGGCAGTAGCCAAGGCAGGAAAGACCTCCGCGGTGGCCACAGCGAAGTCGGGTGCATCGACGCCGAACAAATTGCCGTGCATGTTAATGAATGTCAATCTGCTGGAAAAAATGCCTTGCCCTGCAGGACATGGAGAGTTTTGATAAACAGGCCAGCCATTCACATTTTGTCAATCGAGCGATAAGACTCGGGACACCAACTCGAGGACCAGGATCGGCACTTGAAAAGGTTAACGTTCGAGGATCGAGAGACCTCCACAAGCCTCAGGCTTCTTTAAATGATGAGACCATAGCATAACTCGTGTACATTTCTCGAATGGTGGTTTGAGCCATGCTTGGTGGATCTTGACAGTCACAACAACAACAGAGCATCAGGCCCTGAGTACGCTGAGCCAACTCAACAGAACATGTCAAGACAACCGAACTTGCAGGGGCCTCGATCAAGCTCTATATCAGCCCTTGAGCCTCAGGCTCGTCATACAACGTACGGGCCGATCCTGACACTTTCAGAGGCAGCATGGAGCGACGTGCCTGCAACGCTGGCTCAACACGGAGTCCGAGTCTTCCTTGTAAAAAAGACTGCGAATCGGTGAGACGATTGCTCCATGCCACTCACTTGATTCAGCAGTTCGGGCCCTAAGAAGTTTCTTTGAACTTTGTTCGACGTGCCTGGGCCCTGAGCGTTGATTCAGTTCTGAGCAAAATCTTATAACTTGATGTATGCAAGCTAACGTACTTCACGCCCACAGCAGTAGTCCCTTCTGCTTGCACGTTCCACCAAAGCGCTTTTGGAACAGGAAGACGTAGAACGGTGCGAGCGGGTTCAATCGTAGCAACCTCGCTTGCTGTGCAGACCGGGTGGTCGTGTGCAAGAAGATGCGCGGAGTTTTTGCAACCAATTCCGAGCCATTATCGAGTGCAGTGACTGGGTGGACATTGAATCTGATTGCCATATAGGCCCGAAATTTTGATGATGCAATGATGGTATGCGACATGCGTGCTGATGAAACGTTGGAGTCAGTTGACACTAGTGCTTACTGCTGCCGGACACATGTAAATGGATTGAATACTTGTCATTTGTAGGTCCACTCAACCTTGTGTATAGAACTTATGCATATGATAAAGACGAGGGTTCGGGTATGCATGACGATAACTAATGAAGCAAATGGCGGATAAAATGCGTGAAAATAATATAACAACGAGACGATGCCATGGAAATCAGCAGGACATCCTCCCGTCCAGTAACTGACTCTACGACGCGGCTCGCAAAAAACAAGGCCGACCACTATTACCACCAACCACCACCACTAAGTCAGTCGTAGGACCAATAGAGCACATACATGCATCAGCGGAAACCTTGTCTTCGCGCCTGTGGCTCCTCATCGAGCTCCAACCTTCCCATCACTTCTGCGGACCCGCCACTCGAAGCTATGTCGTTGGCACTCATGCTGCGTAAGGAGCCAAGTCTCGGTCTTGACGTTTCCCGCCGGATCCCATCCTCTGCGCGTCGCATGGCTCTGGTCTCTCCTTCACCATGTCCGCTTAGACTCGACCTAGGACTGCCGCCTGCTGAATCGCCACCCATACTGCCTCTTCTCCGGCCACCACCAAGTCCCTCCAAGCTCGCAAAGAATGTCTCATTCATGTGTCGTAAACGTTCGTCGACTTCGGCTTCCCGTGTCAACATCGGACCCGCGGAACCCACGGAGTCAGACTTGACATGTGAAGTTGCAGTAGGTGGGCCCTGGGTAGACGCGGGCAGAGGTTGACGTTGTGCGTTGAGTGGCTTCCGTGCATCAATATCCTGGACAAAGATGGATATTTCATCGTCATCAGTGGGTGCACCAAGGAACGAGGCACTCTGCACAGAAACATTGTCAGTGCTACGTCTTATCTATAAATAAATGATAGTGAAAAATGAAGCAACGTGCGATGCAATGCCATGCCATGCCAGTCAGGTCGGTATGAAACGTGAGGGATTATGTATAATAAGGCGAGGAGATAGCTCACCTCAACTCGTTCCCCGCTTCCTGCACTTCCAACACTCCCCCCACCTCCAGCTGCAGCGTAGCGATGTCCAAAACTGCTAGAATAACGCTTCCTGGTTGGAATCTTCGGAGATGTGTCCTCGCCTTCTGACCGGCCTCCGATACTACTGGGTGATTGCCTACTTCCCATTCCAATCGGGGAGAGAGGAACGCGAGACGAGTTCGGCGACGTTGGCACGGGGCGAGAGGGCAGCGATGGATTGCCTGCAGCAAGTGGCGACGGTTGACGCAGAGAAGGCGAAGGTGAGTGGAGGGACGGAGAGCCGGACGATAATGTAGACGTCTTGAATGGATGGACTGGGTTGATCCCCGGTCTTCGGATCGGAAGCGGCCCTGGGGCAGAGGGAAGGTCCTAAAGGCGTGTCAGTCACCGACAGATGATATCAGATGATGATACTGACTGCACTACTACTCCTCCCTGCCATGCTCTCCCTCCTGACGCGTGCAGCAGCAGAAACGCCCAAAAAAGGACTTGTCTCTTCTTTGGACCAAGCGGTACTTGAGTCTTGACGTGAAGACGCGATCGAGAGGGCAGATGTTGATCCTGCTGTGATCCCGGCGCCGGTGGAAGTACGACTCATGGGGAGAGCACCCAAGCGCGGGCTCTGGCTGGGAGGCATGGAGTTTGTACGTGAGTGAGAATTTGCGGGGGGGAGGACGAAACGATCTGCAATCGAGGACGGCGGCGACATTGGAAGAGATGTACGCAATGGTAGACTCCCGGGAAGGCCTGTTAGGGAATCACGCTGCTGGTTCTTGGTAAGGGTAGGGGTGAACTCCGGTCCTTCATCGAGAGAGAGGAAACGGGAAGAGAGGAGAGACTCAAGTTCGTCGAGCTGAAAGTTTGGAGAAGAGAGGTAGTTGATGGAAAGGGAGAGTGTACCCATAGGATGCGGAATAGCAGGGAAGAGGTGAGTTTGATGCTGTAGAGGGGCTGCATTGGCTGCAGGGGGCGTGTCTTCATTAGACGGAGATGAAGTGATGAAATGAGATGAAGCCACAAGGTTTGAAGGTAACGTGACTTACCGAAATCGAGGATGTCAGTCACGCTAACGCCGTCGTCGAGGCCCTTGACACGAAGATGGATACTTAGGTTGCCGTTCCGGTATGCGTTGCTTGTGCGCCTCCTAAGCTTCTTGTAAAGCTTCCAGGAGGGGAGAATACGGAGTAAACTGTAGATACTGCGAAAGAGGGGTATCCCGTGCTTGTAAATGGTAGATGGCGCCACACTGTCAGCGTCACTGTCACCATGAGCCTCCTGAAAGCTAGGAGTAAAATTGAGCAACCAATTCTCAAGTACGATGTGCCTGGGAGTCGGGTCGACACGCAAGCGAGAGGAGTCATGTGCAAGATGGACCAAGACTTGATTAGTGGTGAGTTCTGGGACGGATAGCAGCACCTGGAGTTCGAATGGGGGTAACGCAGGTGCAGTAGATACTGCTTTGTATGTACGAAGATGGTCCTTAAAGAGATCAGAGTCTGGGGTTTCAAGGTTAAACTGGAAGTTGGTTAGCTCAGTCGGGAAGATCAGAAGGAGTACTTTACTCACCCATTTGTCGACCTTTGATTGAGACCTTAGCTCAGAAGTGGCCCTAGCATTCGAGACAACCAAGCAAAGCTTTGTGTAGAATCTGTGTGCTATCTGGTCGGCCTTCTGTATGTCATTGGACATGGTAAGGGATATGGTATTTGACTCGGACAGACTAGTATCAAATGGATAGTAGAAGAATTAGAAAAGAAACGACATTAGGGTTACAAGTCTAGAAGTATGAGTCGATTTATTAGAGTCGTGGTCAGAAACGAGATGGGGCGAAGGCGTGTTCAGCACGCAGTTCCGACCACCGCAGGGGTAATGACTTGAGACAGCAACAGTAAGCTGGGAAACCAAGAAAGCTTTCCTTTTTCAGTTGTCTTCCGATCTAACTCAGCTTACATAAGCAGCACAAAGTACTGACGAACAAGCAACACCGGTACCGCTTGATGACGTGGAAATGCTGCCACCGCACTCACTTACACGCAACCTACACGACTGATCGCGGCAGGCAAAACTCAGTACCACTAAATTTGACTCAGTTTGACATGAAATCATTGAGTTTTAACGACTCTGGGGTGTGCCCATCGCAAGTCTATGTCGAATTGCCTGGGAGCCAAGCGGTAGGAACCAAGTTAGCATTAGGCAAGATGTTCGAATGTTGGCAGTACAGGTGCAGTAGATAGTATTGGACTAGGTCAGACTAGTATCAACTTATGGGTAGTAGTCGTCGGAAAAAACTGAGACACAATTATGTAATTAGGGTACAAGCATCCCGCACGTCTAGGTATGGGGATGAGGGCAATTGTGGCGTGTTCAGCAGTCCACAGGAGGTTATTTATTACTAGACGCGTGCTTATGATCATGCTAGCACGCACGAAGACCGACAAGCGTACGGGGCACATCACTTGAAAAGGTTTTCGGGCGTATGTTTCAAGCAATTCCTAGCGCTGTGCCGGAGGGAGGGTGTTTGCGACGTCTATTGTAAGCCACTCGGGAACGAAACGCCAGCGGGAACTGAATCGATGTTAAAATCTATTGGTACAAGGACACGACATATTACAAATATTTGTACATAAAAAGAAGGGCTCTTCTGGGATCGAGCAGTCTGCCCACGGCAAAATCTCTGGATCTAAAAAAAACGCATGTAGGCAGAATTAGCATACGCCATCGTTCGTCCAGTCACCGGCAGGACCTGAAGATCATCCCAACTTGTGTCAGAAAGACTGGCAGTGTCGCGCCAAAAGCTTTCACTTACCGCCCGGAACATCACTCTCCGACCACCACTTCGCAGTCCATAGGTCCCCGCTGTGATAACATGATAGGTTAAATTCCAGTCCAAAATCGTGAGTCACCCTGCACACGTACTTATATGTGACTTCGTCACCTCCGACATACTAAGTAGCGTTGTTAGACTCGAAGAGTGACGCAATACGTGTTACTCACAGCAACACCTGTTTGCCATGCTGCCACACCGGAGCAGGACACAGTCCCAGACGTCGTTGTGGGAGAAGCACTTGACGTTGTGCTGGTGCTAGTTGTGCTGGTGCTAGTTGTGCTTGTGCTAGTTGTGCTTGTGGTGGTAGTAGTCTGTGTAGTTGAAGTCGTAGTCGTAGTTGTTGTCGTCGGAGGGGTGTATGTGCCACCTGTCAGTGCATTCTTGACAGATACGTCATATCTGCTATTCGCTGAAGAGTATATTAAGTCGCTGGTGCGTAGAGGTAATACGTAACCACTTTACCATACGCCTGAGACGCGTCCCATAGCATGACGCCCCCGAAGGAAGAATATTGGGCCATTGTTTGCTGGATGATTGTGGTAAACGTCGATGGACTGACATATCCAGACCCAGCTGCACTCGATGATGCCGGAGCACCAATGTAAACCTTGACATTTGGATTAGGTGAAACCGTCTTTGCCCAGTTGTCCCTGTACTTTCGTCAGGCCAAAAAAAACCAGTTGAAAGATATCACATACCATGTGCCAAAGTCCCAGGCCTGTTGTTCGCACCATTAGTCAATGATGGTGATTGACCTATGAGATTTCTTACATTGGGGTTGTTATAATTTGTCAAACCGCACCAGTTGTTATCTAGGGGGCACGTGAGACGCAGAATTTTGAAACTGAAAATGATACCCACAAAACTGGACATATACGGCGTCAAATCCAACCTCATCCAGTGTAGTACCAATGTAGGCATCGGGGTAAGGACATTGAGGCGCTGATATATTGCATAGGCATCAGCAATACGCATTGTGTAAAACATCAGAAATCGAACCCGCAGTGATGTAATACCTTTAAAGGCTGTTAGAAAGCGAATACAAGACCTGAGGAACGACGTACGGCTTACTGCCACCATTCATCAAGTTACGAAGGGCAGTCAAGAAGGATGCAAATCCAGTCTGAGAGCCACCTTCGATGTCCATGTCAATGCTAGATTTAGAGTTAGATCGCACACTTATTAGGGGAATGCGGCATCGTTACCCGTCCAAAACAGCAGACCCAAAAGGACGCGTGCTGCTGGAACCTCCCAAAAAGAGATTCCAGATTGTCTGGGCATACGCCGCTGCTTGGGTGTCATTTGCAAAGCCGTTAGAACCCGTTGCTCCTCCCAACGAGATAGTGACGATTTTTCCTGCAGCTTGACAAGCCTCGATATCTGATGCGAGGAATGAGCAATCGGGGAGGTTCGTCCCTGGGAAAACAGGGTCATTGACATTGTTGCAAGTCTGCAGCGGGATTAGACAGGTACGGGCAGTCAGAAACGAAAACTCGCGTTTGCAAGGTTGATGGACGGGAGATTGCCTGTCGAGTAAAACTCATCTAGGAAGGCTATCGGAAAGGTGTTGATCACATTGTCCTGCAATTAAGACTTGAGGGCAATTTTCAAATACAATATAAGAATAGGCCAACATTGCAATAGTATGAAATGGGCTGCTGCCAATTTGCAGTATCGGCTGAATTCACGGCTCCATACGAGTTCTGACCCCAGTAGCTGCAACCGTAGGTTGGCAACGGAGACAAGTGTATTATGTTCGTGATCCACTCACACAGCCAGCTAGTCAAAGTTGTCAATCACACGTCAAAAAAGAGAGAGGTAAGAACTGACATTCTGGTTCGATGACATGACGAATGCCGCAATAGGGCGGGCAACGAGACAGAGAAACGGCACATATGCCAGACCGGATTTGGAAAGCATCGCGGAGATCGTTGTTGCGGTAGAGCAGTGATAGGACGGGGGTCAATGACCGATGACATATTCGTGCACAGTATCACCTCCTCTTTATGCAGCACAGAAGCGGATGCGATGGCAGATAAAAGTCTCAACGAACCTGATACGGAATAGGTCATGCTTCATGGTGATTCTGTATCGATTGTGCCTGCCACGTCTGCGACGAACAACTCAGTTGGACCATTCGGGGCAGTTGAGTCTTGCTCGTGCAGGAGTTGAGTCGCATGTCAATCGGATGGATATGGACTTCTGGCATACCATCCATGTGATACAACCAACAAGACCATGAACCACCGGAGCCTTGTCGGAGCAAAATGAGTGTCCACCTGCTAAGTGTTCGCTACCTCTGTGCCATCCAAGAATATACCATTGAGCACTTGACGCGCCTTTGGTTATGGTACCAGAGGAGTGGCTTCCACAGTGGCTCTGATAAGGGGTTTCTTCTCTAGCGATCTCCCTAAGAATACATGAGACAAGGTCGACGTACCTGAGAAAGTCCACAAGATGTTCTTCGTCAGTCGTTACTCGGATCGGGACCGCCAACTGGCCATCAGAGCCAGGTATAACAAGCCTAGTAACTACCGTGTCAGAAAGCCCGAAGTAACTACAAGTCGAACCTCTGCAGCCGAAGCACATGGTCACTACACACACGAAATACTTCCGATGCGTGTCAGAAGATCCGTGGAATGGCCCGAATCCGATGGGATCTATATAGGACCTATAATGGAAGTCGAGGTGTTGTGGAAACTCAAAATCAGTTTCAAAAAGATCTTCTGAGACTTCACACTTACTATATACTATACGCTGAGTATTTGATGGAATATACGAATACCTTGGAGGTCTTCATTATCAAGCACGCGCATGTCGCAACGACGGCATCAACAAACCACCAACTGGAACGGTCAGCCAAGCGTGAGCTGAAACGGATAAAGCTCTGCACTTTACTTAATGGATCCAGTTAGATCTGTACCGACAAGTGCTCGGCGACGGAAGTCTCGTCGTAACTGGAGATCTAGACCTTGGGTCCCGTATTATCATCCAATGAGATAGTCTAGCAATAGTCTAGTGCCAATAAGTAAGTAGTAGGCCGGCTGCCGGAGAATCCATTTGTTTGTCTCGCAGGGTCACCTACTAGTATACGTAACCCGGACTTTGACTGGGCTTGTGCCCAACTTGTGCCTCAAGCGGTTTTGGTATGGTTAGAAAAACAAGCGATATACCTCTCAACATTCGACGTCCACTCCAGCACTTGCGATCACCAGCGGAGGATGTATTATCGACACCCCACAACGTCGCGTCAATGCTAGGCAAAGTAAGTAGTAGGCCGGCCGCCGGAGAATCCATTTGTTTGTCTCGCCAGACATTGCACCCGAGTCACCTACTATCGGACTTTGACTGGAAGCGGTTTTGTTACGGTTAGAAAGCAAGCGATATACATACCTCTCATCATTCGACGTCCACTCCAGCGCTTGTGGTCACCGGCGGAAGATGTATTTTCGACACCCCATGACGTCACGTCAATGCTAGGCAAGACCTCATTATATAGACTACGGGCATGTGGCATTATCATTCCAGGCACCAGCATCTCCTATCACAATGCTTTCCATTGGATAGATACACGGGAGCGCACCTTCAGTAAGTACATCATGATATGACGACCACTTCGCCGTCCAAACATGTCCGCTAAGATGGGGATTTGGAGCCTCAGGTGACGAGACTATTCGCCGTCACCTACTTTTGGCACATGCTCTAGAGTTACCGCATGGAATAGCACTATTGCTGCCCTTTCAATTTCGAGGTACCGTGTGAGCGATCATCGATCAGGTCGTATATGAATGACGAGTCAGTCAAAGTTCGCATTGTCTTCCCCCGCAGTTTTCGGATTAGCCGCCATCTCTTGCGTGATGGATGGTGGGATTTAGCGGCCTTACATTGTATTACCAATCCGCACGATGCGGCTGGTCACGAGTCTACACAACGAAGGTATGGACGTAAAATATGTAAAGTCTCCACGGAAGTGGTTACCTTGAACTCACATTCGTGGGTGGGAGTGATGTCGGTTTCGCTATCCTGGGTGAGCATATTAGATGCATAAATCTCATAATGCACATATGACATTTGAAGGTGATAACAATCGCAGATCTCGAAGGTCGTGAAACCGCGATAGCAAATTTCAAAGTAAAGGGCGAAGGTTATCGATGTTGATTTCAATTCCGACGGACGATTGAGTATCAATCACGCGCGCAGGTTGGACGCATGCAACACGTACTAAGTATCATATCATAGATGAATCGTGATCCTTCGTTTTCACGTCCCTTATTTTGAGCGTTATGTGTACCGCGAAACAAACCTCTTTCTCTCGATATGATGACATCCACTCTTCACACCAAATATAAGCGGTGTCCAGTCTTGCATATTGCCAAACTTTTGACGATCCTGACAGTATTATGCAGTATGAGTGTCGTTAAAGTTTCTTAGTTAAAATTTTCTGTATTGACATGATGAACAAACTATTTCTAATAAGAGTTGGTACCGTGGTGGTGGAGGTAAATCACTAAGGTATATAGTTGTCAAATAACTCCTCGTCTCGGTGATATCGCGCACTTTGTGATAGGTGTCATTGATTGTCGGATTTGTTTATTGAGCAAATCCATCGTTAAATTTTCAAAGCTTGTTTGACTGCCTTGTCATAGCGATGATTCCCTGTACGCAGTCAAATTATAGGGGGCTAGGAAAACATGACACGTTCGACGCACCGTACGCGTCTGATACATCCCATAACATTACCCCTCCAAAGGAAGAGTAGTCGGACTGAGTCTGCTGAATTATTGTCGTGATAGTCTTGGAATTGACATAACCAGACCCCGCAGCGGATGATGATGCTGGCGCGCCGATATAAACCTTAACGTCACGATTGGGCGAGACGCTTTTTGCCCAGTTGTCCCTAATAAGGGTTAGAAGGTAAGATGCGAACCGCCCACATCGGTACGTACCAGGTGGCAAAGTTCCAGTCCTGTGCTCAACGACACTATTAAGGAATAGTACAGAACAGAAGGCATCGTAACTTACATTCCGAATTTTGTAATGCTGCAGACCGCAATAGTTGTTGTCTGTGAGTGATTATCAAGCGAAACAACGTGACCATCAAGACAGAAACGGACAGAACTGGACATATACTGCATCAAATCCCACTGCATTGAGTGTGCTACCGATGTAAGCATCTGGGTAAGGACACTGGGGCGCTGGAGTAAATTTCGGACATGAAAGCCAAACAAATGTCAACTGAAAGCCTTTCAACTTACCCGCAGTGATATAATACCTGCGTAAGCAATATAAACTAATGCTCACAGAGGAAGAGAAATAAACTTCACTTTTTCTTGCTCCGATTCATAAGTTTCCGAAGTGCAGTCAAAAAGGAAACATAGCCTGTCTGCGAACCACCCTCGATGTCCATGTCAATTCTACCCGACGTTCAAAACAAGTCTGAGGAGCCAAAACAAACTGACTGACCCGTCGAGAATTGCAGATCCAAAGGGACGCGTCTTGCTCGTTCCACCTAGAAAGAGATTCCATATTGTCTTAGCATAAGCAGTAGCCTGAGAATCGTTCTTAAACTGGATATTCCCAGCTCCGCCACCAAGTGAGATGGTGACTGCCTTTCCCGCCGACTGACACGTTTTGATGTCCGAGGCAAGAAATGAGCAATTCAGCAAGCCAGTCCCTTGAAAATAGTTGGCATTTCCGGAGTTGCAGGACTGCACATGGACCACAACTCAGCACGATCCAGAATGAAGGTCACAAATTACCCACGTTCGCCAAGTCGATCGATGGGAGATTGCCTTCCGCATAGCTTTCGACAAGGAAGGCTATAGGAAAGGTATCGATGACATTATCCTGAGACTAAGGTCAGGCGGCGACGAAGAGCTTCAGATACAAAGAAATTAACCTTGCAGTAGTATGAAAGCCTCTGCTGCCAATGAGCAGTGTCATCGGAATTGGAGGCTCCATATGAATTCTGACCCCAGTAGCTGTTACACTCGAACGGTCTGCTTTTGACCTCGCAGATAACACACATATGGTACTTACACGGCCAGCTAATGGGGAAAGGATCAGTGGTTGAGATCAAGGAAAACACACGCAGCCTCACATTCTCGTTGGATGACATATTGAACGCAGCTGCTCCACTGGCCATAATTCCAAGAAGTAGAGATGATAGCGTTAAAGGTGAAGAATCTGCAAAAACCATGGTTGATACGGTACGGATAGACAGGATCCAAAATGTTGACGGTGAACCGCCATCATGAAGTCCGGGTTTTTATGTTGGTCTCAAGGATCCTTGTACCACTTTCAGCTCAGAAGGAACGAACCTCCGTCACGAAACCTACCAACGCCTCTCTCCGAAAACGGCTCGATTCCCCCCAAAACCGGAACGAAGTGCGACTCGTGAAAGGCCGCCAGGGACAACAATTGCTGTTGGCAAGACATCGTGCAATGCGTGCTGGATACACAAGTCCGCAGAGGGAAGTGTGAGCAATGGAGCTACCACGCGCTATATGTCGCGTCCAGACCAAATTTCGATCGCTGGTTACATACATAAACAATCCCTTAGCGAAGTGTCCGTCTCCGTTCTTCTCGGATACACGTCTATAGTAGATGATGTTAGTTGTATTCGATATTTGCTTATGGCGTGCTATAGAATCAACCTTGGCTGGCGGTTGCTCACCGAGATTTTCACCTGACTCGACATTATCGTTGCATTCAAAAAGCCGCTAACGCAAGCATATTGATAGAGACTGCGTCAGATGTGCAATTTCAAAACTCCTGGCTCTAAGGTGGGTTGCGATATCTGTCAGTGAGCCTACGAGTAGAAGCGCTGAATAAAAGCTGGTTCGATATGAAAATCGGCTGTAGAAGATGTACTTCTGCACAACTTCTACATGCCTTCAGTTGGTTACAGATATGATGTATAGTTACTTGCCAAGAATATGTAATGAGATTCGACTCAATGAGCCTGAAAGCACAAATGCGATCAGGAAATCGGTACTTACCGTGACATGGCTTACGGGCTCTGGAGTTCGGATGCGAACTGTTCGGGATGCCAGTCGACGTCGCCAGCGTGACAGCTGAATTCGGATCCTGCCAGGCTGTCATGCATGTCATGCGTGATGCATCGACTCAGAGTAGGTACTGTACATGCCTTCGCTTCCATTTTGTCTCGTCTCCTGATTTCTTACCTAAATCGTTTCGGTGCGCACGCCACAAGGACGCCCCCCGGCTAACGCCAGCTGCTTAGTTACGACTGGCATATTGCCACCTTCATGTGCACTCATCAAGTACAGAATACTTATCCGACTCGACTAGAATTGAATATTGAGTATTGAGCAGCCATTGCACGCTGTTAGTGAGCCGAACTACACGTCATGCAAATTCTTCCATTTGCACACTACAGTCTATCCCCAGAACCTCGAGGTGCATCATATGTTTCCTCCTTCAACAAATATGGTATACACGAGTCTTGCCCTACTGCCCATGCGCCGCAATCTTCACGATGCCAGACAATGAGAGTAGCATGCCACTCCCTTCTCACTTGGAGTCCCAGGATCTCATCATCCTCTCTTCCTCAGTTGTTGTTCCGAGGTCTTTGACTGATCTCAGTTCACACCGTGGAAATCCAAGCAAGAATGGGACAAGCAAATGAACCAGTTCGTAGGACAAATCAACAAAAAAAGTACAAAATGTTGCGATGGGTCCACTTCATGCTACTTCATCTGGACCGCCATTCAGTCTGTGCCGGGGACCATCACTTGAAGCAGCTAATATTGCCCTTGATATTAACTAGTAATAAGATACTAAACTGGTACGTTCAATTGAGAGGCTGGTCCAAAGGGAGACCAGGTAAACCATGAAAGTAAACGAAAAAAAATACACCTAGGTGTACGGTATAACATCCTTACAGGTATCAATTTATTACTTCTCATTCTCGAAGTGCCCGCCAGCAAGATTATTGAGTGTATCCTCTTCCTTATCAAGCTTACGAACGGAGATCCAAAATAGGATGCCACCAACGCCCGCCAGGATGGCGCTGATGGCGTAGTTCCATACGAGTAGTGGATCCAGCGAAAGCGCTGTTGGATTATTTGTGAGTGTGTACATGACGACAAACGAAGACAACGTACAGACGAACGCTTCGCCGATGGCGGCCGAGGCGGCACTCATGAAGAGGAACACGGCCATGACCAAACTACGCATGTTCCTCGGTGCTTTGGTGAATGCATACTCGAGACCCGTGATCGATGCAAAAATTTCAGAGAAGGCTATGAGCACATATCTATACGCGACATCAACAAAGAGTGCGCAAATATGGGAAATGTACTCACGAGCCACTCTGGATCCACACGTTCAGGGAGGAAACAAGCGGGTTCTTGTTTGCGTCAACGCAGGTTCCAGCGTAGTGCCCGCAAGGGTTGGTCTTGTAAATATAGTACTGCACAACAGCGGCCCAGATCATCGATGCAGCCGCCGTGCCGAAGCCCCAGGCAATTTTCTTCAGAGCGGTGAACTGGATGCCGGCACGTGCAAGTGCTGGGTAGATCTGTGATTGCCATAATGAGATCAGGGAAATTATGTTCCTGACGATACATACCACCAAATCACATATCGGGATGAAAATGATGAGAGCGAAGGGATCGAGGTTAGACAGAACGTCGTTAGGTAGGCCGTTAGTGGTCATCGTCGCAGCTTGTGAGATCAGGTTATTATTAAGTTGATTGTAGCAGAGCCCTGAACGGCGCAAAATGAGCACGATCAAAAGGGACGAGTAGGGAGAACTCACAGTAAAGCGGGAACCAGACAAACACGGCGCAAGCTTTGAAGCCACGACGGACCTCGTCAACCCACTGGTCGTCAAAGGTCATCCATTTGGGCTTCTCGCCAACCTGCTTAGAGGGCTTGGCAGTTTCCCAGAAGTCATTGGAAGTGAGATTTTTAACCGTCTTGTATGGATTCCACGACCATCGTCCACGTTGGGCGTACCGCCAAATGCGGAGCGCGGTCGGAAGAACGGAGCCTTGAGGCGGAGATGTGCGATAACGACCGCGACCGTACCAAAGGACAAAAGGGGAGATACAGAAAACTACAGTGGGCAAAGTAAAGGCCAGCCAGAAGCCAACATACTAGAGTACTGCATCAGAAGATTCAGGGTCGGTGTTGGAAACATACCTTCTCAGCATAAACCATTCCAATTTGACCAACGAGAGCGCCAATGTTGATAAAAAGGTAGAAATACTACGAGTGCTGTCAATACCTGGCAGCTTGAAACGCGCATTAAACTCGGCGCACCATATAGATTCTCGTAGTGGTCATGGCCGGGTCAATAATGACGCGCTCGCCCGATCTAGTCGTAGCAATGTAACATTTTGTTATCCTATATTGCTCTGCAACCAAAGGGGAGACATTCGACTTGAAGCCGCCGGTGCCAGTGCTAGTAACAATCATGGATAGGATAAACACGCCGAGTGATGCACGGCCGCCAATGATGCCAGGGATCGACGAGATGATCATTATGACGTGGCCCAACATGGCAACAACGAGACTCCAGCAGATTGTCTTGTAACGACCCCAGTAGGTATCAGCAATGTAGGCGCCGGCAAGCGGAGAGACATAAGCCCTAAATGAGACCACGATCAGGGGACTGATAATAAGATGTGGACGGAAGATGGACGTACCAGAACTGATAGAACGTGGTCAGGCCTGTAGACATTTGTTGACCGGCGCCAAGGGCACCAGATTGGCCAGTCGGACCACCTGCGCCCGTGCGGGAGCCTTGAGGAAGGGGTTGCTGAATGTAGTTGGTCTGGAAGAGATAGATATTCATACGGATAATTCACCGGTGAGCGATGAATATTCGACTTACGAAAACAACACTAGAGCCTTTGGATGTGACGTATTCAAAATTGGCATAATCTGATAGCGATTAAAGTGTATAACATACCATAATACTAAGAAGCATGTTATATAAGTAAGCGGTTATGGTTTGACAAATTATGAGATGGACTCACAGAGAATCGCTCCGCCAGTTCCACGACAGCAATCACTGCGAATGAATGTCAACTTGAACGGGCTACGGTTGCGCGGGTGACAAACTCACGATACGCATTCCATGGGATTGAGTCAGATACACGTCTGAGAGTGAGCAACTCCTCCTCAGTGGGGAACTGCAAGCCCTCGTGGATGCTGTCGACCTCGTTATCTAAGGAATCATCAGCGATGCTCTCCGAGAGCCTTTTCTCCGAGTCGTAGACGGGGTCGCTATGCTCAGTAGCCTCCGCGAGTACGAGATCACTATCTGCCATCAAGGACGATTAGCAGGTCTGCTAGAGGGAGAGTTCTGGCAGACAGTAAAGCGTCAGAATCGGATGGAAAGCCTGTTATCATGTTGCGATGATGCTTTTTATGAGGCGTCACAGTGGTGCAAGATGAAGGTAGCACATGATGCAAACCATTTCCCACTGGCTAAAAAGAGCTCATTATGTAAGCAACATGTCCAATTTATCTGTTGAAGTCTCTTCCGATACATGTGTTCTACATTACATTTCACGATCCGCATATGCGCTTTATCGTTTAGACAATGAACAGGCTGAGGATTTAATCATCGTATTCTACTACTAACACAGTGCGATTATTCATTCGGCACATGCTGTCGTCAACTGATAGATTCCTGATCTTCTGCTCAGCCTACCCAATGCCCAGCCTGATCCCACAACCACCCACAACGGTCTTCAAGTCTTGGCACCAAGTTCTTGGCACTGGCCTTATCTTCCGTCCATGTGACATTGTCACTGCCAGCGTTCTTCTACACGCCCCTGCGTGCCCAACAACTGTTCCCGGTGGCATCGTTCTATCTTCTGTGCCTTGGCACTTTCCGCCATCACGCGGCCTGCTTCCTTTCCATGTGCCTGTGGTTTGTCATGGACCTGAGGATCTTGGAGAATCGGGTCATAACGGCATGCTCATGTAGGTGTTTTCACCACCACCCATATTGGTGTCGATCAGATCAGTCAAGTACCGGATCATGGTCTCCGTTCGAACGCATCTGCTGTATTGCCTGGCGTTCCACTTGGTCAGTAGACGGCTTTTCTGAGAAATATCATTACATGTAGGTGCTCAAAGCATTCTACGCCTCTTGACACCTCCGAGAACCAATCAGGCTTTTGAAAATGAGCGGACAAGATAACGAGCAGCAGAGAAATCAGGTACTGGAAGTCAGGCGAGCATGTGTTTTCTTGTCTACATGGTGCCTACTGTCAACACTACCTCCGAAGACGAAAAAGATGTATTACTATGAGCAATATACTTGAGCTGTCATACGACTATCTTCCTTCGATTTGGTCACTGCTTTTGGTGTACATCACCTGCACATGTCATACGTCTTGACCTCGTGGTTAGGCGCAGTATTTCCGTTCATTAATGACATTGAGGGACACTTCCGACCCTCGCTAGTTCGCCGCATTATGATATGAGATCTCGCCGGTATCATGACGAGTGACAACGCTGCATGGCCAAACAAGTTGAGGCACTGCGCTGGGTGGTGGTCTCTTGTAGCCCCAAATCACACTTCCCTCCTTATACGATCACATGCACGGCACCGATGACAATAACCGTCCCATAAAAATGTAGATCTATGTATAACGACCTGCAACCAACAGCATCCCGAAATTCTATGCAAGCGAGTGTCTTGTTGTGTGAGTGAGCGTGTGGTAGGTAATGGGTGAATGAATAAGATAGATATGAACCATGAGATAGTCCCTGGCTTGTATAATAGTTGCATGAGGAGATAAGGTTAGGTTAGTATAGGTCGCGCTCGACGACGTGGATGAGACGGATGGGCCGGGAAACAGCTAGCACCCGCCGGAATACTATGAATGAACACTATGAGCCGCCACGTCAGCCAAAACGCGAGGACAACGCACCAAGCTGTTCTTCGGTTTTTGATAATTCCACGACGTAAGATTAGGATCTGGCGGTAGAATCCTCAGCATCATCTTCAAAAGGAGGCAAGATCAACGCACTCATATACGAATCCATATGCCGGTTGATATAGTCCTTCGTAGGATAATCTGTGGGGCTGCACCCGACATTCGTCTGCCCTGTCCGCTGGTACACACGTACGTAGTCAACGCGCATCTCTGCAGGGAAGATCATCGTGTTCAGATCAATCGTTTGCCAATCCGCTGGAAAGGGTATGAGTGAATACTTCAACGAGGAAGAAATCTGGTCGTACGTGATATGCCCAAGTTGAGGACGATGGACTAGGAGAATGGATGCATCAGGCGGAGTGAGACTGGAAAAGATGAGGACAGACCATTGGCTCCACAGATATCAGCCGCTGTGATACGCCCGTGCCATTTGGTAAGGGATCAGGGCCAAGTGCTCCTGCGCCGAGACGCGCAGACTGGACGCCGGCGGACTGCCATGTGATGTACCCATCTGAAGGATTTGAGGGATCCGACCAATACTCGAAGCCTGCAAAACGTCAGACGATCAACAGCGAGGATCGCGAAATCGCCTACCAAGGGTCGTGAACTGCGCGCCAGATTCTTGGAAAATATTATCAGGTAGAAGGGTTAATGCAGATACTGCTTGCTGGCTGATGACAAAAGACAGGTGTCAGTTCCCAGAGAAACAACACTCGTGCGAAAATAGCCGAGACCGGCCGTCCAAGGATCACAATGAAAAGACACTCACACCACACTCCCTCGATAGCTATTCTCAGTTGTGATTTCAGGGGTGGTAATGTTCCACTGATCCTGGGTGTCATTGAGGTAGAGATAGTCGTGCGTGAAGGGCGCGAACTGCCCGGACTGCGAGACAACCTGCCCCGAGCCCAGCTGGTTACGCTCAACCTCGAAAATATCGATTTCAGGGGCACCACGGCCAACATTCACGGATGGCCCGGGATGGTCTTCTCCTGGGCAGGTGCATGCGCTGGGTGGAGTGTCAGCGGTGTGTGCGCTCAATGGTTAGCATGAGAAGTGGTATGTGCGCCAGTAACAAATGGCAAATATCTGGCGAATAAGTTGAGTAGCACTTACGAGAGACGCTGTCCTGACAGCCATGATAGCTCATAATCGTACTTGGACCTCGAGGCGTTTGAGTGGAGAGCAGCAGCTGGTCCGGAACCATCCGGCTCCGTCTGGTTCGGGAAAGTGCCAACATCACAAGAGTCATAGCTAAAGTAGAGTAAATACTTGAATGGCCGTCAAAATAATTGAACTCACGAGTAAGGCCACACCCCGTCTGTCGTAGCTCCATATCCCGGGCGTGCAAGATTACCCATTGTCCATGCACCTGGCCACTAAATCGATCCATTAATTAGTACCACACAACCCGAACCACTCCCCTAGGCCTGCTCAACGCCACAACCACTCACATAACCCTGGGTCTCCTGATTCGGCCCCGGCAGACTGATTGACACTTCGATATAGCCGCGTGTGAAGCAAAACTTGTTCCAACTCTGGAGCATACCGCTCCGGTATGGCAAGTTGTTCTTGGAGTTCTGGTCCATAGTGATGCTCAGGTACCCATCTTTCGTTGTTATCTGGCCGGGGTCATACCACTCCTGATCGCTGGTACTCCAGTACCAGATATTTGCGGCTTCCCAGAAAGGATCGTCCCCTGGCCAGAAAGTACGATTGGGGGTGTTGAACTCGTCCGAGAAGACGAGTTCGTAAGGGAGGCCGTCAAAGCCCGTCCGCGTCGCAGCACTACTGGGCGTCTCAGGATCGATGAGCTGCGCCATTCGAAATCTGGACAACAGTCGTCAGTCTGGTAGTCCACATCACACCAAAGAAAATAGAACAGCGGTGAAATAGTGGAGTGGTGGGACGCACAGGAACTCGACCTGACCGGTTCCATTGACAAGCACGTTTCCCGTTATCACATCTTTCTGGGAGTGATCGTAAAAATAGCTGAGGACGGGGTAGATGATGAAGAGACTGAGGAGGGCCAAAATGAGGAGGATGAGCACACCGACGTTGAGGACGCCTCTGATGGGGAAGCCACTGCTGTTGAAGGCGCGGTGGTCGTTAAGATCATGAAGGGGGTCATCCTCTTCTGGTTCATCGAGGGCTGGGTCATAGGCATAGGGTACGAGAGTACCACGTGCATGCGAAGCACCAGAAGGGTACTTGCTGTCGTATGAAAGTGAGAAAATAGATTCTTCTGAGCTACTAAGAACCGAATCACGGTTAAGGAGTGCCTTCGGTCGGATTAAGGTACTGCGGTCGTCTTCTACAGCTAGACGATAGAGTATCATTGAACCGCGCTGACTAGCAGGAAGCGAGGCTAAGTTGGACGCGGCGAGAACCTGGGAGTCCTCCGACGCTATGCGGTTGAAGTGCATGCTCTGGCGCGACTGTGACCGAAGACGCAGATTGGGCTGAGGAGAACCTGGGGCCGAAAGGGAAGGATTGGGGTTCAAGGGAGAGGATACGTAGTTTAGGTTGGCGTTGTAGGATAAGGAGCGTGTGGGTGTCTGTCTGAGCTGAGGTGAATCCGGAGGGAGGAGGGGCGTTTCAAAGGTGGACGTGCTGGGTGTTTGCGAGGACAACATGTACTGGGCGCCTGCCGGATCCCGTGCTTCATCGCGGTCAACATACTGGACTGTTTGGCCGTCATCAGTCTCGTGTGGACTGACCATGCGATCTTCACGTTGTGAATCAAAAAAGGTGGTCTCGTGCCCAACAGAGTCGTTTATGGAGCTGTCGTTGCCCTCCTTTTCGCCGCTGGAAGAACTACTCAACGGTTCTGCCGTCATGGTAATCCACCGGTGGGGGAAGTGGTTGTTGGTGCTCACGATGACCTCGACGACGGTGGGGCGTGAGTAGTTTTAGCTACAACCTGCGGGAGATGTGAGAATTGAGAGCGGCATGGCCGTTTCTCGCCTCCGCCTATATACATACTTACGGCTGGCCCAAAAACTAACTTACCCGCGCTTAAGTATAGAGTTGTGTATTTCGCGGCTTCTGTTGATGGCACATGTCAGTGCCACTAGTACTCTTTTTCGGTCGCCAGGTCCGCAGTTCAATTTTCGACAGCCAAGCCCATTTCCACTTGGCCCGCATTATAAACTTTGTCGAGCAGCGGACTCATCATCTTGGCGGGTGCTCCCTGTAAGGCTGTAACGCATGGTCGCTGGGAATCGGGATGTCACCAACAAGTCTGGTCCTGGCGGTACAAGGTCACGTGTCAGATCTTCAGATGGTGGTAAAGCTTTTTCTTTTAAAATTTTGGCGTGTGGTGGTATTTCAGTTTGCCAGGTGTGCACGTCCTTCGACACTCAATCCATGAACACAACTTGAAGCTGCAGCTTCTTCAGCATAAGAGACACGGCGGCGACTCTACGGATTGGTGCCATTGACTTGAATTTCCATGGCATGGGATAACGAAGCTTGGTCATTAAGTAAGTGGGAAACTGCAGCTGCCGACGCCTCTGTTGGTTTGAAGTAGCGCGTCTTTTCCAACTCAAATTTTGTTTCCGACACTTCAAGTAAAATCGCACGATCCTACGGTGGACCCGCGACCAGCTGCCTATGTCCCAAATTCTACATAGCCTCCCCTACCCAGACCAATATTTAGTTGAAAGAAAGCAGTCAACCTTCTCATCGTGACAGGGTCAACGCTGATCGAGCAAGAAGACGTTAATGTTTTTTCATCCTGCCGTCATCGTCGCTCATCGAAGTCTTCATCGCGGCAGATGCCATAGCCAGGGGGCTACCATCGGCCACGCTGACCGAAGTCTGTCTTCTTGAAGTCACCCTCCGAACTACTTAGGGTATAGGATTGCTAGGTTCGTATGTCCGAACGCTTTCTGACATACAGATTTTACTTCGCACGAATATTTATCATTCGACGAACCACTTATGGTGATTGAGGTGCGTAAGAACCTTGGTTTGCATTTGCAACGCCCGTGAATTTGCGTTTTTCTGCCTGGGTTGCAGGATAATGAGAGCGAGGGGCTGGATTTGTGTTCTAGTGTATGTTCTCATGCCTCGAACTTACACGGTCCTCCCCTATCAGGGCCTACATAGGCAGACCATCATGAGACCAATGAAGATTCTACTTGGGAAGGAAATCTCTTGACTACTGCTTCCTTGCTTCTACTTCCTACTTAACGATTAATGCACGCGTGATCGGTTTCTCGCACCCACGCACTGCACCCATCGGTATTGGTCTCAAACAGAACGATGATTTCTGTTGAGGACATGACGGAAACTCTCAATAGTCCGCATCGCATTCAAACCCAGAATATACATACATTCTCCAACTTAGAGTACTCCCGGGCTGCTGAGCCCTGCGCCTGCCCTCACGTCGACTTACCTTGGACTCTTTCTGCCGGCGAAAACAAAGTTTTCCGAAATACCTTCCCATCGAATAAATGACCCATGTCTTTGGTGTGTATGATGATCGAACTGTCTGCCCAACCAGGTCTGTATGACGTCTATTGTCCACCAATGCAGCTCATTGCACGACGGCGACCACATTGACAATATCAACACCGACACAGCTTGCCGAGTGGTCATGAGCCCTGGGGTTGTGGCATTTTGTCTCGCATGAGCAGACGTCAAAAATGGGTGCGTGCGTGGTTCTGATATCTCCGACCTTTGAATGTTTGAACTCCACAGACTCCAACATCTTCAATGATTATCTTCGTGCATACCGACGAGCAATATATGTTGCACCTGCACCGTCACCATCCGAACTCCAGGTGCTACCCTCCGCTCTACTAGATCTCACCACCAGTCGGGCCTTGGTTCATCTTCCACGCGAATCTTCTTGCTTGCGTGTCTCTCCGACTCCCAGGCACATCGCAGTATATTGGTTACTTCTGCCTTTCCAGAAGCTGTGCCGACATTGTGGCCCTTATTGATATTCTACCGCAATAATCATCCCCGACATGGTCAAGTACAGCCCGATGTGTGCGCTGCTTCATTATCTCACTATTCTTCCCATCGTGATGTCCGACATGTTGTCGAATGAGAATGTTGGTCATAGTCCCTCTTTGATTTATGATTGACAACTTTGATTAGTTGACTACACACAAATCCGTCAAGATCTACTCGTCATTACAGGTATTTGTATGAAACCGTAAATCCCAGCAATATCGCAAATTAGCACCAGCCATCTCTTACTATGTAATGCGATGTTGGTCGACATCCGATACCACTATATTCGAATGCTCACTTTATCACAGGATGCTGTGATCGACATTCGCCTGATAGTCATTCTTACCAGTTCTGCTGGGAAATCTCCCATCGATCAAAACGTACGTTCTTGCTAGACTACCAGAATCCTTCTAACAAACTTGCAGTGATGTGGGTAACTTTCGACATGACAGGTTGTTCATTCCGTCAGCCATCGGAGCTTGTCAGGCAGCAAGCAAGATTGTTACTATTTCATTGGACGGAGCAACGGGTTCTATAGGTTTCTCGAACGACACCGAAGCAACGACATATGCTACATATGCTCATACGATTTGGCTTCTATTCCTATGGTTCACGTTCGTTTGAGTGCGCTGCTGTTTCACACATGCACAGTCACGCCACCCATGCCGCTGCGTAGGCACGATGTTAAACGTGCCAGCAGTTGGATACCTTTGCGATCACGGTAAGCTACCGCTTGTCCCCTCAGGACCTCACCTAATTGGCATCGTGATCAAGATGTACAGCAAATCCCGTATAATGGGCACCCTGTCAGTAATACTATGTACAAGATTAACTCAAACCGCGTGCGTCTGTCAGTGAAACCATCCGGGGGTGCTCACCTTGAGCATGATTCAGACCATGAAGAGGATAAATCGTTGTGCACGCCCCCTCTATGACCTACCTGGTTAAGGAGTACATCGACGGTCGGATACTGGCCGGCTGCTGGGGCCGGCTTTCTCCTCGCGTAGCTTCGCATTGCTTAGATCCCGCGCAGTTACCAGTTAGGTCGCCCACTTCGTCGTCTGTGAAGGATTGTTCCAGGCACTCTCGATGGTTCCGAGTGCGCGGGACCACCTTTCACTGACTATGGCGCAGGTCCGTTTGCATCTTATGATGACATGCTGTCCGCGATGGGGTTGGAAAGTGAGTGACAGGATACTTAACCACAAATTGGATGTGTCTCAACGTATGAAAAGGCGATCTGCAATGCTCCTCAGTTCGATCACTCGTGACCATTGGTCTCCATGCACCAGGACTTGTGCCCTAGGAACATTTTGTTGGCATGCGACGCCGAGTTGCACTTGTTGCGATCTATGTCGACCCTACATGGTTCGAGTATGACAGCATGTGCTCTGGCACATACTTGTCACGCCGCAGTGGGATCTCCCATCCTGTTGCCAGCATGTGGTTCCTCAACATCACACTATTTTGTGTTCCTCCGTCTAGGAGTGAGCCTCGTAAGTTTAAGGAGCAGATATCCTCTTTAGTCTGGCTACGACTGGGATAGGTTCTTAGTCAAGCCTATTTTCGAGGACATGTTCAAAATCTTGTGGCGTCAAGACCATCAGATTGTAATGTAATCACCGTTGCTCGGTTGCGAGTCAGAAGACTCATTCATTGGAGTCCCTCGAATCATGACACAATCTCGAGCCTCGAGGAGCACAAGCTCGCTTTGCCCACCGCGCTCTGCTTTAGGAGGTTATGGAACCTGTGCTCCTTGCACGTAACAAGCGTTGCCGCAAACGATGTAGCAAACATTCATCTTACCTATTGGAGATAAGTGATAATTATCAGAAGAACGCGCCACCGTAAGAACTCTATAATTGTTCCCCAGGTCATTGTTGTCACAGTACTAACCTAATACTAACCTACCCCAAAAGAGTACGGTTGCACCAATGAAATCCTCGGTATCGATGTGCGCGGCGGCCACAGGTTCAGGGTCTGGCTACATGTAAGAGGTATTTTCTATTCGATCGGCAGTCAGCTTATCACGATGATTAGTGAGGGGCTCCGGGATCTTCCCTTTCATCACACCGAGGGGTTCACTGACAGCAGCTGACCAGTGAGATATGTGCTGTGAGAAAAGTAATAGAAGACACCTCTCGGATCCCAAACCATGATCGCGATAGATTAGCAGGCTGAAGCAGACAGGCTCAGATCGCAGAAGACAAAGAGCGAAAGTCTGCCGAGGAGAAGACAGTTCTCTGTCGCATGATGATCGGATCATGGCATATGTTGTCCTGAATCCTCACTCGTGATCATACAAAGTAAGTAATGAGGCAGAGTATCTAATACTTATGCGTGCTTTGCTAACTCTGCTCATCTCGTGGTTTGTTAGGGAATAAATTGCCCAGGGTGGTTCTGACACGCGATGTAAGGTTTTAGAATCAGGCGTGGGATGCTGAGCAGTGGTCCATGTGGACCGAACAGCACGTTGAATCTAACTGTAACCCCCATGTATGGAATGGATCTCTGCAGGAGCCATGCACGGCATGCATCCCAAACAGCTGCACTGATGGAACACCCAAACACGGTAGCCAGATACGGTCACGCCAGTATACTCATTTAGTATCTATAGCCTGTACATCCTATTACCCCCGTACAGGCTGCTTGATAAGTATGATATTTCTGGGCTTCGCCAGAACCTGCACTGGAGTTTAAGTCAGGAGGGCCGCCCATGAGCACATGACGGATCCAATCAAGCTGGTTGGCAAGCTTCTGGATCACCACAGCAAAATTCCGATTCCCGGCACTGACGAAATCGCCTTCTGATGAACTTATTCTATCTAGGAAGCTGCACCAACTGATGCGACTACACGATGGATCATACTGAAGACGGGCTGGTGGTTCAAAAGGCAAGGTTCATTCTTTTGTAATTGCTCTTCTTTGCCATCTGATGTGGATCGTAATTTAGTAAAGGGTAGTGTTCTCAGGTCAAGCAAGGCTGCTGTACTGATTCGGGCAGGATGCGTTGACGGCTTTCCCTGCACTTTTCTACTTGTATCCCTATCAGGGTACATTCTCAGACTTGGTTGCAAGACAATCCTACTGTTACAGTCGCCGTGCTGTGCACTTCTTTTTCCTTGATACACGCTTGCTACACATGTAACCCCTGTTTCATCTATTTAGGTTCGTACTGCCTCGTCCTCATGACATATGCATGTAGTACTATTATTACGTTTACCCTGTACCCTCGCATAGCTTTCTTTCTGTATAAATACTGCCTCTAGGTCACTGCTGATTCTTCAGCTTGACCTACGCAGATTTCCTCTTGACTCTTCTGACTTGACTAAGGATTCCTCTTCGGATCCTTACTTCTCTTTGACTTAGACTTCAGGGGCTGTTCCCTTGTCGTAGATTTGTTTGGCTTTGTTCCTCTCATTACACTCGGCGTAACAAAAGGTCAAGCTACTCTTTTTCGTCGCACTATTCCATTAGTTGACACCCTACCCGAAACTAGAAAACCGTGGCAGACGAAGACATCAATATGTCAGACGAAGACTCAAACTCCAAGACCATCAAAATGATGTTGCCCCCCGTTTTTGACGGCAACAAGGCCCGAACATCCTCATGGCTTGCTCAATGTACAATGTACATGACCGTCAATGAACACGTCTATGACTCAGATCTGAAGAAAGTTGCATTCGCACTTTCATTCTTCCAGAAAGGAGAGGCAGAGAAGTATGCCTTAGCACATTACAGAATGCCTCACGGTCATTATGAAGAGAAGACCAGAACCGTGAACAACAAAGAAGAAACGTACAACAAGTACATCAACGACGGTCCGCTTGGACGATGGATCAACTTCGTCAGTCGGTTCAAAGCTTATTTCTACCCCAAGAACCTTGGCCTCCAAACCTTAGAAAAGCTCAAGGTTGCCAAGCAAAACGGCACTATCGAATCATACATCTCCTACTTCAATCAGCTCATGCCCGATGCTGATATTGACGACGAGAAGATCAAGATCTTGTTCTTCCGTCAAGGACTTAAGAAGGAAACCGCCCAAATGGTTATGATGAAAGACAATATCCCTCATACGTTGATAGGCTGGATGGAAGCAGCACAAGATATGGAAACCAGGAGACAGGTTCTCTACGGATTTTCATTCCAAAGGAGCCAAAGGAGCAGCAGAGACCCCTATGCCATGGATGTTGACCGCATCCACGCCGAAGAAGAAGAACACCATGAAGAAGATCGTTCAGTGAGAAGCATGCAGCTCTCACAAGGAGAAAGAGACTTTAGGCGAAAGAACGGCCTATGCTTCAAATGTGGAAAGAAAGGCCTCGCGAAAGATTGCCCCAACCATCGGAACTCCGCCCCTGGTTGGAAACCGAACCCTAAACCGGTTCGTGAGACCAAGATCGAGAAAGACGATCAAGAAGCAGAATACGCGAAATTCCTCCAATGGAAGGAATTCAAGGCCCGTTCCATTAAGAAGGATTTCTAGATGGGGAAGCTGCACCGGCGTCAGTAACCCCTAGTACCAGTATCGGACTCATTGTATCATCTATAGGCGATTCCAATTCCATGCACATTCCTATTTTGATCGAGTCTTGCAACTCCGATAAAACCGCCGAAGCAGCCGCCCTAATCGATTGTGGCGCAGCTGGAGAATTCATTGATTGGAGATATGTTCGAAAGAACAAAATCTCAACCCACAACATTCCCTCCCCTATCATTGTCAAGAATGTTGATGGAACCCGCAACAAGGCAGGAACAATCACGAAAGCATGCAACCTTTTCTTCTCTTGTGGGAAAAGAACCATGCATGCTACATTCCTAGTCACATCTCTCGGAGGAGAAGACATTATCCTCGGACTTCCTTGGCTAAGAGCCGAAAACCCTCAAATAGATTGGGCAAAGGACCAAGTATATCTTGAAGAAGACGAAGAAGCTGCAAAGAATCTCGCGACAGCTCGTCTTACCCATATATCTCAACAAGCTTCTGTTCAAGAAATCCCCGATCCAGAAGCTGATTCTCCCATCAGACCCCTATCTTTCTTATCCCGTGACGGCACAGAAATAATCCTCCCTGATGCTGTTCATTATATCTGCGATCCACTTCCCCTGCGTAAAGCGGCGAATATTGCTCAAGAATTGGCCCAGAAAAGCCATGAACAAGAAAAGCCAAAGACGTTCGAAGAACTTGTTCCTGCATCCTTTAGAGAATTCAAGGATGTCTTCGACAAAGCAGCAATGAGTTCACTTCCCCCATCCCGTTCTTTTGATCATTGTATCAAACTAAAACCCGATTATACTCCCCGAGATTGCAAAATCTATCCTCTCTCTACTCCCGAAGAAAAGGCTATGAACGACTTCGTCGACGAGAACCTTGCTAAAGGATTCATCGTACCCTCTAAATCTCCCCAAGCTTCACCTTTCTTCTTCGTAGGAAAGAAAGACGGTTCCCTCCGACCATGCCAGGATTATCGCAAATTGAACGATGCCACCATCAAAGACGCCTATCCCCTTCCTCGAATTCCTGATCTTCTTGACAAACTCAAATCGGCAAAGATCTTCACCAAAATGGACGTACGAGCAGGTTATAATAACGTTCGAATCAAGGAAGGTGATCAATGGAAGGCAGCGTTCAAACATCTCGTGGTCTCTTCGAACCCACTGTGATGTTCTTCGGACTATGCAATGCACCAGCCACATTTCAAGCAATGATGAATGATTATTTTGCAGATATGATCAACGAAGGATGGGTCGTCATTTATATGGACGACATCCTCATCTTTTCAGAAGATCTCAAATCCCATCATGAACGAACAAGACGTGTACTTCAGAGGTTGAGAGAAAAGTCTCTTGCTCTCAAACCCGAAAAATGTGTTTTCGACACTAAAGAAGTCGAATATCTAGGTCTTATTATCCGTCCCGGTCAGATTTGCATGGACCATGTCAAACTCGATGGTGTTCTTAAATGGGAACAACCTATGACTGTCAAGCAAGTTCGTTCCTTCCTAGGATTTGCCAACTTCTACCGTCGGTTCATTGCGAACTATTCCTCTATTGCCCGACCTCTCATTGATCTTACCAAGAAAGATATCGTATTTACTTGGACAGAAGAATGTGCAAACGCTTTTGCCACTCTCAAAGATCATTTCCTATCTGCCCCGGTTCTCCGTATCCCAGACAAAGACCGACCCTTTGCTATTGCAGTAGACGCCTCCCTCTATGCAACTGGAGGCGTTCTTTTGCAGAAAGACTCGAACAGCGACTGGCACCCATGCTCCTACCTTTCCACCTCCTTCTCGGCTCCTGAACGCAACTACCAGATTTATGACAGAGAGTTGCTGGCAATTATAAGAGCCTTAGAAGCGTGGCGCCACTACCTTGAAGGATCTCCATTCCCAGTCCTTGTCATGACTGATCACAAAAACTTGACTTATTTCCAACAAGCTCAGTAGCTTAATAGATGACAAGCTCGCTGGCTGTTATTCCTTTCCCGTTTTGAACTGGAACTCCAACACGTCCCCGGAAAAGACCTTTCCGTTCCAGACTCTCTCTCTCGCCACACGGATCATATCCCTGATGACGCTACGGACAATACAGACGTCACCCTTCTACCTGATTCTCTATTTGTCAATCTTGTTGACACCGCCCTCACTCCCCGTCTTAAACTCTCTTCTGACATTGACCCCGTCGTTCAGCTGGCCCTAGACGCTTTATCTAATCCCACCCTTCCTCCCCCGATGAAGTCTGCTCTTTCTGATTGGTCATTGAAAGATGGTTTACTTTCTTTCAAAGGACGTTTATACGTTCCTCCTGGTGACATCAGGAAAGATCTCGTCATCCTTCATCACGATTCTCCAACTGCTGGTCACCCTGGGCATTTTAAAACTCAAGAACTCATCTCCCGCACCTATTGGTGGCCTGGGCTACCGACCTTCGTTCACAAATTTGTCGAAGGATGTTCCATCTGCCAGCAAAACAAGGTTAACACCCATCCCTCCCACCCTCCTTTAAACCCTATTCCTGCTCCTTCTTCCCGCCTTCCTTTTGCTCAATGCTCAGTTGACCTGATCACTGACCTCCCTCTTTCTAACGGTTTCGATTCTATCATGGTCGTGGTAGACCATGGGCTTATGAAGGGGGTGGTAATTACTCCTTGCAACAAAACCATTGATGCAGAAGGAGTGGCAGACATATTCTTCCGACATGTCTACTCTCGATTCGGACTCTATGAGAAGATTATTTCCGACAGAGGTCCTCAATTCGCCTCTAAATTCGCCAAGGAACTAGGACGCCTCCTGGGATACAAAGTTGCCTTATCCACAGCCTTCCATCCTCAAAGTGATGGAGAAACTGAACAGGTCAATCAAGAACTCGAAGTGTTTCTTCGTATCTTCTGCGCTAACGATCAGACACAATGGGCATATATGCTACCCATGGCAGAATTCGTTCACAATTCCCGACATCATTCTGCCCGCAACGCATCTCCTTTCTACCTCATGATGGGTTATCACCCACAAGCATTACCCACAGCTATCGAGAAGACTGACATACCCGCTGTAGAAGATCGAATCTCGCAATTGCAGGCAGCTAGAGAAGAAGCCCTTGCATCACACGAACTCGCAAGGCAAACCATGAGGCAAAGAATCACGAAGACCTTCGTTCCGTTCAAGAAAGGGGACAAGGTTTGGCTAGAATCCAAGAACCTTCATCTCGGCTATGACAACCGAAAACTCTCACCCAAGCGAGAGGGTCCCTTCTCTATCACAGAAGTACTAGGCCCTGTGACTTATCGCTTAGCCCTCCCTGCACAGTGGCGTGTACACCCTGTCTTCCACGCCACACTTCTATCCCCCTATTGTGAGAATGATGAACACAGTCCGAACTTCCTATCACCTCCCCCTGACCTCGTGGACGGCGAAGAAGAATTCGAAGTCGAAGCAATCATAGGACACCGCGGATCTGCCACAAGACGAAAATACCTTGTGAAATGGAAAGGCTATCCCTCCGCAGGACAACGAGTGGCTATCTGAGTCTGATCTTTCAAACTCCTCTGAAACTCTGGAAGCTTATAAGACCTCCCATCGCCTCAGAGTCACTTCAACCCAAACCACTTCTATCCTTCCAAACAAAGATGCCCTCTGCCAACGAGACCCAACGTCCCTTCGACCCCTTTCGAACCTCGCCCAGCTCGTCCTCGTTATGGACGGATGTCCACAGGAGGCAGATCCCCCACATATTATTCCGCTAGAGGAATGAGCTCGATCCATACGAGCCAAGCTAGCACCGCCTCAGTAGATGAAGTCAACCGTGTCTTTCCGTCTGATGACGATGATATCCCCTCCCTCCACTCCATTGAACAAGCTCTACCAGCTGGTCCTGGTCCTCTTCGTCGCCGACCTCGCTTCTCTACCAGAGTGAGGCATAACTGCCCCTACGTCGTCCATGACGACCCTTTCCTATCTGAGGCAGGAAATGCCGAACTCCGCAGAAGAACCATTCTGTCTCATGGTCGCTATCGCGCACCCCTCCAAAGGTGTATCGGAGACAACCAGGAGTTGTCTGACCTCTATGGTCTCTATACCTTAGGAGATCGCATCAAGTCGATCGTCTATGATATCCGTTCCCCTCCTACCGACAACCTTACTTCCACCGCATTCGATATTCGTTTGGAAGATATCGCGGCATGCATTCAGACGTACGGTGCGCAATGGATGGAGAGAGAAGGATTCTGGGACGCGGTAGGCGACCTTGGACAAGCTCCCGAGCATGCTGATGATTAGAACAACTGGGTTGTTCTGCTTAGTGAGAGGGTGATGTTACAGTTGCCGTGCTGTGCACTTCTTTTTCCTTGATACACGCTTGCTACACATGTAACCCCTGTTTCATCTATTTAGGTTCGTACTGCCTCGTCCTCATGACATACGCGTGTAGTACTATTATTACGTTTACCCTGTACCCTCGCATAGCTTTCTTTCTGTATAAATACTGCCTCTAGGTCACTGCTGATTCTTCAGCTTGACCTACGCAGATTTCCTCTTGACTCTTCTGACTTGACTAAGGATTCCTCTTCGGATCCTTACTTCTCTTTGACTTAGACTTCAGGGGCTGTTCCCTTGTCGTAGATTTGTTTGGCTTTGTTCCTCTCGTTACACTCGGCGTAACACCTACCAAATTAGGCGGGGAAGGGCAGGAAGTTCAGCATCTGGTACCTCCTTTCCCCACTTCATTCGACTCCACATGCTGATACACCGGCTCTTTTTTATTCTTCTCTTCATGGCATCATTGCATTTATATCAATATCATGTCGGCTCCTTCTATGAAGGTTCCAAGCGGGTGCACAGATTTCGGATTCATCTATGCCTTCCTGGGTCGGAACAACACCACACCACCTTTATGGCTATTCTGTTCGAGTCATCCAGTGTGACTGTAGGCAGCTGTTGAAGAACCAGGCTGCGGATCTGGGTCATGATGTAAGGTAAACACTTATTTCCGACTTCCATTCTACCTTGACCAAGTTAGACAATCGGCATGGGACAAGCAGGAATCATTATGTACTCACTGCAATGTGATGCGCCGTAATCGCCGCATTTAAGCTCCTTGCCCTCGCACCGACACGTCTTCCTTTGGAACCGAAGTCTTTCGGAATGTAACTGTGTTAGGTACATTCAACATCACTCTTCGGATTGATCGACCTGTAAGAACGCAACCTGATTATGTCCTGAGCTCGACAAGAGTATTAAAGGGCTGAGGTACCTTTCTTCCTCCCCAAGAATTGTAACCACCATCTGATTTACTAAGTATTGTGATGTCTAAAGAACGATACAGCCTTTGGGAGTCTCCCATCTCGGCTAAACACGTTGCTCAGGATGTATGTTCCCCGAATTTTCTCTGATAGCTCGATATCTAATTAGGCCCCCAGTGCCCCGAAGGCATCTCAGGATACGCAAATGAAGCAGTATTTCATAACCAGGGGTCCGGGGATACACTTAGTAGGTCCTGGTGCCTCCTGTACTGTTATCGTGCTAATAAATTGGTAGGCTGGATGTGAACTACAGTGGCTCTTTGTGCTATGGGCGCGCATATGTGTAGGTTCCTACTCATTGTCAAGTTTTACACCATAGGGCCAGTGCTGATGGTGTGTCCAGGGAGCGCCTCAAAGGGAGGTGGGGTATTGCCGATGTAAGTGACTGCATTGAAGCAGTCAACAAATTCGGTGGCTACACCGACATCACACGCACTGTGATTCACGGTTGGAGCTTAGGCGGGTATGCTACCCTTGCCTCCATCTCACTTCCCACATCCAAGGCGAGCGACAAGAAGTTTTTCGCTAGTGCCACAAGCAACTATGGCATCTCGAACCTCGAGCTGCTTGCAGAAGACACGCACAAGTTCGAGTATCGCTATACGGAATGCCTTCTCGGCTGTGAGGGCACATGTGATGATGTGTATCACAACCGGAGCCCAGTGAATTATCCTGAACACATCAAAACTCCGTTACTGGTATTTACGTATGTTGATGAAATGTGCTCTGACGGATAGATCGTGTTCACGACAGGTTCTTCAAGGTAATGATGATAAAATTGTTCGTCCTGAACAATCGTGGAAGATTATTAATGGGATCATAAATACAAAGTCGGACTTTAAGGGGCACGTTGAGGCGGATTTCTTCGATGGCGAGCAGCATGGGTGGCGCACATCAAAGACAATCGAGAAGGCAATTGAGTTTGAGAGGGAATGGTACGAGAAGCACATGTTAGGACCTAAAGAATGAACCAGCAGTTGCCATGCATGTACTAATACGGGGATGTGGGTGAATAATTCAGGCTGGAAGTATAGTACCGCGCACGTCAGACGACCTAGTCTTCGGTCATATTCACTACCAGCTTCCAGATTCTTCCTCGACACTGACATTCCCAGCTGGTAATCGTAACTTCACCACATACCTTATTAGTGTTGACCGCAACACTAACTTTGAATTTCGCGTTGTGCCTCGTCCACTCCGTCGGAAATTTGGAGTAGGGCAGGTGTTGCAGAGGCAGCTTACGTGACCACGAGCACACAGCAACAAATATAACATCACATCACATCGCATCATCCAAGTCACATTTGGTCACAGTGACTGGACAGAACTCGCAGCCATGCTTCTTTCGGGGCCAGTATTTTGCGAACTTCCACCCATAATACACATACATCACGATCACGATTATTTCTGAGTCGTGACTAGTTGACTTGTCACGGTGAGTGCTGAGCGTCGAGCACTGGCTGAGTGCCAGCTGCAGCGCCTAGCTGTTGAGCTGTTCCTCAAGTTCGACCTCGAGTCGCAGGTCGTACAATTACATCGGCGACACAAGATTTGCTGCTCTAGCTGATATCGATGCCATGGTATCAAAGAAGTCCGGAAGTTTGATGATAAGTTTATATACGAAGGTCACAAGGTGAGACTCGCGCTGGCACTATCACCCGTGTCCATATGGGCTTCATCCTCGATGACTGACGACAATGAGGACTGAGGCTGACTAGTGCTGACTGGGGACAATAATCGGTATCAGAGGCTTCGTGCAGACCATGGTCGCAATTTATTCTACCATCTCCCTCGGGTCTCGAGTAGATTTTCTGGACACTACACGTTTGGAACCGAGACTACAGATCTCATATTTATCAGATTTATGACGAGGAACAAGCGCCATTTTTTTGACGTGATGTCACTCTATGCGGTACCGAATTCAGCGCGGCTGTCCCAGGCTGTCCCGCTAAATCACCTTTCAGACGTGGCAATTATCGGTCGATCATCCGGTTATATTCTTCTGGGAACACATGAGCCCATCTAATGTCCCCTCACACCTCCCAATATTCTAGTAGGCAGGGAACTAATGACTGGAATTGCTCTGTCAACCGAGAATGCTCTCAGCGGCACCTGTGATCAACAGCCTACCAGCACAACCCACGTTGAATTGGCGCCATATTATTCTCATCACACCCATAATATTGATCTACCACTTGGTGGGTACGCTTTCCGTTCTGCTTTACTGTGTAGTCCAACCTATCATCTCTTACATCGTCCCGCCTGAAATGGCACCAGCTACCACTGATACTTAGCGGTTGCCATTAGCCATAGTAAAGAAGGAACGACTATCTTCACGCGTCTATGGTCTGTCTAGGGGAGGCTAACCATTAGCGCATTCCATCAATTTGTACCTTCGACTGCCCAGTGCCCCAGTCCAAATTTTATCTGTTCCTAATCGCTCCAATCGCCTCAATCATCCCCCACCACCATCAACTCATCATCTCCCAACTACGGCATCCTTCTGAGCTCGTGCGCCCCAAAACATCCTTGTTTCCTGTAACACTCATGTCCTGCATCGGCAGCAGCAACGACAATATACTCGATCCGCCCCCCGGCACCGAGTTCTCCGATTTCTTGCGGACCTGGGGTAACGGTCACGTCGCGCAGTGGCTCTCCAGTATCAAGTGTTGCGCACTTATCGAGACATTTAGAAATCATGATATCCGTGGAGATCTATTGTTGGAGCTAGACCAGGATATCCTCAAAGAGATGGGGATTGCGAGCATGGGAGATAGGCTGCGGATTGTGAATGGTCTGAAGGGTCTGAGGGACAGATGTTCACCGCCAAATGCGAGCCCTTCGGTGTCTGCCATCGCGCACACGCGGCCATCGATGACTTCTCTCGAAGTTGAATCATCACGAGAGCCTTCAATAACGAATCCCGCTTATCAGCCTCATTCACGCTTACCCTCACGGCTCATGACAAGTCCCAGAAACTCCTCACCGATGTCGAGCACCCACAACCACCTCGATAGCAACAGGCCCTCTCGATCGGTATTATCCCCGGGCTCAAGACGCCCCGATCTCCCCAATATCATCCGAGAAATAGAACCTCGATCCTGTGACTCCACATGGAATGTATCCGCCATCCCTCCACCCCCCCAAACTGGTCCGTCCGCGCCATCCACTATACCAGGCAGCGAAACAATTGTGCGGCCATCGTCGCTACCTCTTTCTCCCATGCAACTACCTCGGCCTTCAACCACGCGCGCGGGTCCACGTACTCTCGATCCGCTCATCATCCCACATATACGCATGCCCGACGAGGCAGACGCAGCCCACCACGCCAACTCGCCCCTCTTCATCTCACCCACATCCGCAGGCTCTAATACGCCGACAATTTCATTCGCAAGTCCTCAGTCCAGTCGATGGTCATCCTGTTCCTTTGGCCTGCCTGCAAATCCGCGATCACCCCCGCCCAACATGAGACCTCAGACTCGATCACCAACCCCACTAGGATCGCTATCGTCGCCAGGGCCATGCGCTGCGAACATAACACACAACAGAAACATCTCGTTCAATGATGTTTCTTCGTCCCTCGGGCTTACACCCACGGAAGCGAATCTCGCTCCAAGGTCGTTGACACCTGGAACGATTGCATGTCCGTATGTGTCCACGCCAGCGCTTATGTCGCATAGCTTGCGGACCCCTGGTCAGAACGGTTTTTCACTTTCACCTATCACCGAGTCGTCTCGGGCGCAAGGCTCAGGATCGACATCAAGATCATCATCAAGATCATCATCACCCCTTACAGCGTCGCTTAGGCGTTGTTCATTAAACCCTACTCCTCGCATTGCCTCACCATCCCTGAATAACCTCCGTGGCAATCTGGTCAAATTCATCATGCCAGAAGAAGGGCGGTCCTATGTCGTCGATGTTACAGACTGCGCAGACGGCATTGAGGTAGTGGAGAAGGTTCTGAAAAAGGCTGAAAAGGCTGGCTTGCAGAGGAGGCATGCATCCGATGTCATAAGCCCTGTTGAGACGGGTGATGGTGGATTCAGCGTGGACGGATGGTCTGTATATCTCGAGTGGGACGAGGCCAGTGACTCAGGTGTGTTTCCTGCCTGTCTTGTATTTCTCTCAACATCTGATATCTATATAGGGAACCCACTCTCTGAAGCCGAGCTTCAAGCAGTGTGCCACAGCTCATCCTACTACTCAGTCCAAGTACGTGGGCTTACACTGCGCAAAACAAAGCAATCCGAAGATCTCCATCAAATGTACGGTGAAGACCCTCCCACCAGCCCTTCCCCCATACCGACGCTGTCTGTGTCTGATCACGAAGCCGATTCTAACGAGCCCCTTGCCGCATTTGCCAAGGCCATCGGTGAATTGCAAGATAAGAAATTACGCACCATCAAAGGGGCGACCACGGTCAGCATCTTCAGTGTGCACGACGCAGAGAAGGCCCTCGATCCGCTCGCGTCGTCGACGCAAGGCAGACCGAAAAACTCACACCCATCTTCAGATTCCGTCAAGAAGCTTCCGAAGCTGCGCAATTTCTTCGGCCACCAGCTGACAACGCACTTGACGGAGCACTTTCCGTGTGTGGAGAGCAAGGCGCTACGGAATGCACGACAAGGGATGATGCTGGTGAGTGGGGAAAAGAGCGGACCACCACTTCCCTCACGGTTCAGCGCGAGTACGCATAGCTCAGCCTCCTCAGGATCGAAGCAGCGCTCGAGAATCTCGGACGCTCTGAACGAACTCTGGGAGACTATGAAACGCGCTCCACCATATTATTAAGGATCAACTGTATAGTATAATCATGAGACCTTGTACGAATATTCATCCCCACCATATCGCGCTCTCTTGCGCTCCGACTTCCCACTCTTGTGATTGTTGTAATTGGTCCTGCCGAGGAACCTCGAGGAATCCATTATTATTTACCTGATCGTTGCTCCTAGTTGGGATTAGCTTTTTCGCAGTGTCTCCAAGCGACGTTGACACAAGATTTGCTCACACATCCTGTCGCCAATCACCTTCGTGCCCGATGTTGATCTAGGCCTCATACTTAGATATCAAATGATTAACCGATTCCCAAGCAAATTGATCTGCCTAAAATCTTGCGTAAAATGGTCGATGATGCTCTAATTATAACCTCGATTGAGAGGTCAGTACTTCAGTCACCAACCAGTGAATCTTCGTCAATTGCAGCTGCAGCAGCATCTTAGCTTACTACAGGTGTCATGCATCTCCTGCACGTGACCTACCCCCTCTTCTTTCTTGGCGAATCGCAAGAAGGCACCCTTGAAACCACATTTAGATGCTTGAGCTTCAACCAATCTTGAGCCGGCTCCTGAAGCAGCCTTTCCTCGCGACCTGGTCCCTTGCAAGCCGGCCTGTTGCAAATCAGCCAACCGCTGTAGTGGGGGACCCCCCATCCGAGGGGTGGAGTAGCACCATAGCTTAGTCAGCCATGGAGGCAGGTTCGGGCTTTGTCACGGTAGCATCTCTGGCCCTGTCCACCGCAATCCCAAATACCTTCCTCGACAAGCAACTCTGCATCTAATTCGATAAGAAAGTCACTGACAGTTGACTCGTCATCCTCGTTAATAGCTTTCCATGGCCGAAATGTTATCTGTTTTGGAAAGTTATATGCTATCCGAGGTTTTAAGTAGTCGACTTTTATTCTCGAAGTTCCCAGTGCTGGATCGAAGTTTCCAGCATGTTACATAGAGGCAGACGCTAATTGCGTGAAGCCGATTAGGCTTTGTTGCTGCCAGCCTACGAAGTGCTACAATTGCAAGTGGGTTTCCTCTGCTCACTCACACTCCTTCGACGAACCACTTTGAAATAAAATGTATAGTATAGTACCAATATAGTACTGCATAGACAGCGCCTTCCCCCCTGGGATTTCGGTATCCAATCTCAATTGCGCTGTATCCGACGTCCGTAGCACAGATTTACGAGGCAGAAAGGGAGACTGCGAGTGCGTTGGACTTCATGACAACACCGCCATTGATCGCACGATATCTGGCTGACTGGTGCCTCTCCGGATCGTAAGCTGGTCCCTCAGCATGAGTCAGAAGTCGACCTATCGTAATTTTAAATACCCTCGTGTGTCCATGGCTGCCGGCTAACCTCTGTGCTATCTCTGGCCTCCTTTACGACATGTGCGCTTATTTCTCGTCCTTGAGAATTTAATAACAGCCTTGGGACTTACATGCGGCCTCACGCGGCGGCCAGTAGCTCCACTCAATTCCACTTTATTTCGCTCATTTCTTCCTCTGTAGACTTCGTCCATCCCCTTCATTCGTGTAAATTTGACCAGTTTTACCGTGCTCGGTTCAGTCTTGCGCGTAACTTCCATCATTGTCCAGAAAAATGGAGCTGGGTTGCTCGACCATATTTACATCACAGACTTCTCGACTTCGCCGGCGCTTTAGCAATCACCCAATTGACGCTAAGTGATGCCACATTGTATGTAGCGCTCAGCGCTGAGGCAATTGATCAAGCCTTACTTAGACGGTGCGTGCAAATTACATATATAGTTTCCAGAAGTGAACTTCTACTTAGAGTCTTGCGCGGAAATTTTCAAAGTTCACAAGGTATTCAAGTTATGAGTATAGTTTCTCCCGAGGCTCTGAAAAGTTCTGTTCTTCCAGGAATGCTTGGCGCAGATTTGTTTTGCTATACAGAATTTGCCGCCCCTTTCAAAACTGTTGGCGCTCATTTGGTGAAGGCGAGTTACACGTGCATTCGCAATCGATTCTTCTATGTTGCAAGACTGAAAGTGGCATCGCACCATCAGGTAACAGGCGCAGTAAACCCTTGATTTCGTCAACATGAGGCACCATGTCCCCTTTCCGCCGGCCTATATATTCCCGCAATTGATCCTGACTCAGAGAAGTCGATTGCAAACTTGCTGCTGCTAATGTCCAGCCAAAGCCAGGATATTCAAGTGTCCAGTGGGAACTGTCAGTGCAAATGCCAGTGCTCACGGCCTGACCCTGTCCCAGACGGGAAGTTTTTCCAAAGATTTCCGGCAACTTGGGATGTTCCAGACTTCTTCATGTCGCGGTGGATCTTCAAAACATGCTGCTTCATATTCACCTTGCACGGGGATCTGAAATGGTTATACGGCCTCTTGGCGAAAGGAGATAACTGGGAACAGATGCATGGTCAATATCTGACCCAGCTCAATCAAGTGAGCATCGTGGTAAGTTGACGATAGGCATCATTGATTCAAACTGCTCGTACTAATTCGTCTTTGGGTAGCAAGGGCTCGTGCTTGCCACTGCGGCAGTCTTCCTGTCCTCAAATCCACCACTTGCGCAGCATGTCGACTACATATCTGATTCATCTTACGCCTGTTTGGCGGAGTCGCTTATTTTTTCGTTGTTTGGGCTGTTGTTCCAGCTGAAGGCATCTGCTAGTGGATTCGTTTTCCGAAAGCGTGAAGCTGCAGAAGTAAGTCATCACGTTGTCGATTATCAGGATGGTAGGCCAGAGTTAACCCCACTGCAGGTCATAATTGAGAGGCGCTGGAGAATTTTTTGGCACCTCCTGGGTTTGGCGGTTCCGATCATTCTTTTTGGCATATCAGTGGTGTTGATGATCGTTGGTGAGCAGTTCACCTTGTGAATGCGCGGTTGCGGCTTACACTGTTCATCGTCAGCCATCGTGCTCACAGGGTTCTCGTCTCACTCCAAAGTCGTCCAAATTTATCTGAGTACAACGTTTGCCTTCCTTTCCGCTTGTCATTTGGCGTCGATTCTGGCTTCACCATTCTACTACCATTTGTCGAAATTATGGGTCGGCATTTTGGAAGAGAAAGCAGGCGCTTGAACATTGGTGCTGGAGGGCGAGTGTGCTAACAAGTGTTCTAATACTTAGCTACGATCGACTACTCTTACGAAGTTTGAATGGTCTCCGGACTCCTAGTAGGCATACCTTAGACGAAGAGAAGCAAATAGAATCAATGCTGCTCAGCAGACCCTTGATTGTACGATCGACGTTGCACATGCATGGCATTGTGGCCTCATAAATGCGGTTCACAGGTCTCGACGAGATCTCACAGCTGCTTACCACACAACTTGAGATCTTGAGACACTGGCGGCATGCGTGGGTATATATGATCGAGTGGCGTCAACCCAGCCCTACTACAGTAAAAGTATGCTTGGTATATGTTGATATTCCAAGTCATACAACGACAATTTAAAGGCTGACAATTAACTATGCAGGTTGTTATTCAGAAGCTGCGTCGTGAAACCGCTGCTGCACAAAACGCATAGTCTGGTGTGGACCGTGTGGGTGGTCCCACTCCTTATGTACTAGCGTTCAGCGCTCAAGCCTCAGGGCTGATACATGAGTAGTCCATGCATCAAGCTTCAAGCCTTGCTTGGACGGTGTGCTGGCCAAATATGTACTGGCGGCCTGAACTCATGGGTGAACTTCTCCTTACACAGAATTTTTCCAAGTTCACGAGGTATTCAAATTATGGGTATGGTTCCTCCCTCTGAAAAGTTTGTTTGTCCCTTCAGGGATGCTTGTGGCAGAATCTTGGTGCTATCCAGTTATACAGGCTCAGCTACATCCGCCACTCCTTCCAAAACCGTTAGCGCTTATTTAGCGGAGGTGAGTTAGATTATAGATGTGCATTCGTAATATTCCATGCTGCAAGACTGAAGCAAAGTGACATTGTGCCATAGATAGCGGGCGCAGTGAACCCTTGAATTCGTTAGCATGAGGGAGCATGGCATCACCCTTTTCACCGGCCTATATATCCTCGCAGCGGATCCTGACTCAGAGAAAGTCGATTACCACCTTACCGTTACTGATGTCCAGCCAAGATCAGGACGAGTTCAGTGGGGCAAAACAACGCCCAAAGCTTCCACGGCCTCACAGTGACCCAGACAATCTATTTTTCCAAAGATTTCCGTCAAGTTGGGATGTTCCAGAGTTCTGTATTTCCAAGTGGACCTTCAAAATATGCTGCTTTGTATTCACCTTGCGCGGGGATTTGCAATGGTTGTACTACCTCTTGAGTAAGGGAGATAACTGGGAACAGATGCATAGTCAATATCTGACTCTGCTCGGTCAAGTGAGCACCGTAGTAAGTGTCGACGATAGGATCGTTCATTCAAGCTGCACTAACTCGTCCTTGGGTAGCAAGGACTCGTGCTTGCCACTGTGGCAATTTTCCTCTGCTCCGTTCCACCAGTTTCCGACGATATCGACTACATATCTCGTCTATCTTACGCCTGTTTGGCAGAGTCGCTTGTCTTCTCGTTGTTTGGGCTGTTGTACCAGCTAAACGCATATTTTGCTGCAACCCGTTATCAAAAGCGTGCTGCTACAAAAGTACGTCATCACGTTGGTGGCAGGACAGAGCTGACCTTACCGCCACGGCAGGTCATAATTTTCAGGCGCTGGAGAATTTTTTGGCACTTTTTGGCTTTGGCGGTTCCAATCATCCTTTTTTGCATATCAGTGGTGCTGACGATTGTCGGTGAGCAGTTTACCTTGTACTGAATGCGTGGTTGCGACTTACACTGTTCATCGTCAGCCATCGGGTTCACAGGGTTCTTATCTCAGTCCAAACTCGTCCAAATTTATCTGAGCTCAACATTGGGATTCATTGGTGCTTGTCATGTGGCGTCGATTCTGGGTTCACCAATATACCACCATGTGACGGACTTGTTGATCCACGTTCTGAAGACCAAGAGCGGTAGTGGGGGAGGGAGCGCCGCTTGAGCATTGGTGCTGGAGGTTGCACGAGTGTAGTAACAAGTGTTCTAATAGCGCTCACGATCGATTACTTTTACAAATGGTCATTCAGTGGTACTATCCAGACCCCTAGGAAGACAGACGCCCCTCCTGAATCTTAGGACAGATTTTTTCTACAGTGTACAGTAGACTCCCTTTGCAATTTTAGAAGATACGAAGGGTAGATATTTTCACGTCGACACGCAATAAGTACGAGACTAGAACCATCGCATTGCAACAACATACGAATACCGGAAAGTAAACGTGAAAGAAAGCTGCTCAAGAAACTAAAGTATCCCTTCATCATAGTATCTAAATGAGAAGAAGAATTGATCATACCATAAGTAACGAAATAAGACGGCCATACATAGATAGTTATTTGACCTGGAGGAAGGTAGGTAGCCGGCATTTGAAGGCGGTAATAGGAATAGGAATAGCGAAAGATATGCATAGAACGAAGGACAAATTAATACATCGTGAAATCGTAAAATATCATTAGATTCAATTCATGATGGTAGCGCAAGTCCGAAAGGCGGGATGAGACAAACTGAAGAGACACATACGCCGCATTTGACTTCAACGCATCGGAGCTCACGCTTTGCTAGGAACCGTCATCAAAGCCTCCAATCTTTCTTCAAGGCCTCGTCCGAGACCCTCGCGTTGCCACTCGCCACCGACGTCATCAAGCATGGTGATGCTGTCCCGATCACGGCCGCTTAGACTCGCAGCATCGTGGTGGTTGTGCGCGTACCCCTCGACGCCTGGGATGTGGGGCGGCGGTTCGGGAGTCGCGTAGCTGGTGAATGATGACAGGGGAACCATTGATGCGGGTGTTGATGCCAGTAGGTCAGCGTAACTCATGAATGAGAGACGCTTAGTGGGCCCGTGCGTCGGAGATGGCGGGTGGGAGATGTTGATGGGACGCGAATAAGGTGAAGATGTGTAGGTTGATGAGGGGGAGAGCGTTTGGATGGCAGTAGAAGGGGCAGGGGGGAGTGCGGCGGAGGGATGCTCCAGGGTCGTGGTCGTAGGCGAGGATTCGGCTGATGAGAGCGTGGAGTAATATACAGAAGCTGGCGTGCCGATAGAAGGTGGGGCAGAGGCCTTGCTACTCGAATTTGATGTGTTTGGACCCTGCTTTGAGGGGAAAATGAGTGGGCTGGTCTGGATACTCAGCCTCTGCGGACTCCCTGCTCCCAAACCCGGTGTAGGGATATTTAGGGGGCTCATGGGCCCCTGCTGAGTCGGAATGCTCAGCAATAAGCTTGTCCTTCCTGTTGGACTTGGGCTCCTGCTCCTCAAGCTACCAATTGGGCTGGCAAAACCGCTAGCAGTGAGGCGATCACGATCACGCGCAGGAGACAAAACAGAAATATGATCGTCCTCCATGGGAGAGGAAGCTGCAAGAATAGATGCAGCGCTATCGAGTACGGAAGGTACACTGTGCTCGAGTTGTTCGGTGGCTTTTGCGCGCGGAATGCGATGGGGATTTGAGTGAGAAGGGGGAGACGGGGGGTGCATGGGCTCAATATCACGCTCAAAGATTGCGGATGATGATGAGTGGCTGTAGTGGTGATAAATTTTAAGGTTAGTATTAATGAAATTGGGTTGAGTGGCTTACGCTGATGTGGGTGATGAAGGAATCGAAGAGGGTGAGCGAGAGCCCAACCTCGTATTCAAATGCTGAGAGGTGTGAGTAGAGAGTCTATGCTCCCTACTTGAATCTTTTTGGGGGGTAAGCAGTGTCGAATTGGAGGCCATACGTCTAAGATCAACAGGGGGCGAGTAGTGTGCACTGGAAGATGGCGACATGGTCATGGCTATCACAAAACAAAACAGAAAGTCAGATTTTGAAAGTAAAAGAAAATCGCGAAGAACAAACGTTGAAATGGCTCTGGGGAAGAATGGGTGGACATTGTGGATGTTGTGAACGGTGACGGTGTTGGATGTGAACAAATCGTTCTTTGAGTGGTTATAACTCACTCAACAGCGCTGTGCAAGTGGAGTTTTCATGCCGCCGCATCACTGCCGATGGTCCACTGCGGACCACTAGACCCGGTCCACGGGATCCTTCGCAGCCCTGTAGTTGGTCCATCGACCTCTACCCTTGTGACCCATCTTCGACGAGCATCCTTCGCAATCACACGTTTACCTACCGGTCATCCCAGCACTAGAATTAGGTGTACTTGTCCGCGTTGTATCATTCATCATCACTGAATTTCGTCATTCTCCCTTCGTATCAAGCCCTCACACCTGTCGGATCTTCCGTTCTGACACTTAGCTGTGCTTTTCGGAGCATAGCATACTGCAAGTCCAGCGTCTCCACTGCACACGAGTTCGGTAGGGCACTGGGTTTCCCAGCTCCGCTGGCTTCGCATTGCTCATTCGTTCCTTGCAGTGCGATTCTAGTCAGGGTCCGCTTACTGACTGGCATCCATTCTTCGGGGTCGGACGTTCTTCGAGTTCATTGCTTGATGGAAAGAAGACTCATCAAAGTATATCCCCTACACGCACTAGTCGTATGCGGTTATATATCAAGCTTATATGGACTCATTTCCCTGACCCACTGTCTCATAATACTACCACGACTCATGATATGTCGGTGCGTCATGACTCATGTTACTCTCTACTTCGGGTCTTTGATCATTGACACATTATCGGTGAAGAGCCGGCCAACGGTAATTTCTGCAAATGTCGTCTTCGTCATCTTTCTCTCATGAAGGTCACATCAACTTACAGCCCGAACGGTGGCGTAACTCGTTCTGAAACATTCCGGCAGTTTCGATTGGTCCATCTCACAGAGCCTCCAACATAAGTTTGCGAAGCTTACGACATGATCAACGTTACTTGTTTTGTGGCTTGTCAAAGGTTCCCGTGATTGTCATATCCATCTTCCATCATAGAACGCGCAATGACAACATTTGACGGTAAGTTCTCTGCCACCGAACAGCAGTTCTCAAGCTGCATTTTAAGATCACTGTTTTCATCATATTGAGAGCGGTCGCCGGACTGCACCGTGATGACGGCCATGTAAACATGCCGCTGATCAATGTTGAACGTTGAACAAGCAGAACTTGTACGAACTGAGTCGATCATTGATGAATTTAACGTTAACTCACGACACCACAGCCACCGCTCTCTGCCGACTGATAGGCAGTGATGAATAAGCTTGTACGCTTAGACCATGGACATGTTACAAACAGTGTTCATAGCATTGCATTGCTGTAGCGATCTGATTTCCGGATGCTAGTGACTTACAATAGCTCTTCGTAAAGGAATCAATGGCAATTTCTTTGCGCCAAAGATAGGTTACTAGTCTAGCGCTACTCTCGAACACGATGCAGTTCGCGGGGTTAAACATTAGGATGGGTACTAATTAGGAAGAAGATGCCTGGTAATGAACCTCATGCAGAGCGGCCCCCTTCTCATGCAGCTCCATGTCCGACTCATCTTCGTTGTCGTCGGCCTCCCAGTCTCTCTTCCCCCACAACAACCCATAAAGTCGTGTATAGAATGGTGACGGAATGATAGAAGCAAACAGACACGCAAAAAGCAGTGCGAAAGTTGCCCCGGTAAAAATCTGCGCCGAAGTCGAAGAGGATAGGAAACCCGTCACAGATATAGCTAGTAGGGTGCATTGATCAGGAACCAAGATGTGCGGGAGGACAAGAAACGCACCGAATATGAGCAGCAGCAGAGATATGCCGAATATATAGATTGGAATTGAGAGAATCATGATATGACATAGGAATAGCCATCGATTTCGTTTCAAGGCCTGTTTTGGGTTAGTACGAGCTGGCGGAAAATCCATATGATATGCTACGCACCTTGAAGGTTTTCCGCTTCTGATAACTTTGCCCCACGACAGAAGTATAAAGCTGGAATAACAGACCGAACAACGCGAACACCAATGATTCTGATAGGAGTGTATACGGTCCGTCAGCAGCGTAGTTGATCTGTTTCAGAGGCGGAGGAGTCGAGATAAAGACTGCGACAGTCGTAAGGACCAATCCTTGCTATAAAAACGATAAGAAAGGCTTATAGCGTTAAAAAATCCCTGACATACTATCGTACTCAATTGATTGAGCTGAACAAGGTATTGAACATGGAAGCTTTCCCAACCATTAGGCTCTCGGAAGACCTCCCACATGAAATCCAGACTTGAATGAAATGTCAAGCAAAAGCACATGACGCGGAAGATCAAACGCGGGACAAATGATGTAGGGGGTTGCCATTGAACGGGGATGGGTTTTCTTTGCTTCGCATGTCGGCTGTGAGATCTGAGCAGTGGCGGAATCTCCTCCTTAGCGTCCTGCGCGGGAAAGTGCTTGAGAGAGTCGTATGGTACACTATCAGACATGGCGAGGGCTAGGAATCAAGAAGGTTAGGAATTAAGAGTGCAGATGGGTGATGAGGATTTAAAGCGTCTGGAACCCTCGCACGTTGCAGATATGCATATATATTATTTCTTTGAGCGGCACACAGCAATGATAGTGACATAATCGCAAATCATATTATTCCTTGAATGGAAACCACTTTCGGAGGCAAATCAAATACCGGTATCTCAGGGGCGCGGAGTAAGGAGCGCTCACATCACTATATGACCGTTTCAATCGTCAAGAGTCTCGGTCTACGCCATGTTTGGCGAAAGATAGGGTGTGATGATGACAACCCTTCCTAGAATGACGGGTAAGTCATCTCGGATGTGTTCGTCTTCCGACTGCCATGGTCAGTAGATCGCAGGTAATGAAGAGGCTGCTGAGACATTCAGTTCACGTACAACTTGACGCATGTCCGACTTCCTCAGGGGGCCACTGGTGGCCGGATTGACTTTGGTCATTCCACAGGAATTCTGCAACGTCTTTCTAGTCTCCAGTCCAATCGACTTTCAATCGCTCGGAGTTCTAGCAAGCCCTAGGACGCAAGGCGCAGCGTGTGCACCACGCCGGAACCTACATCGTGTGATGAGATCAGCCTTGTGGTCGCCTCCTGTAAGTGCTGCTGAAACTTTACGTCAAAGTGTGTGCATGTTTCAAAAACTCAACATGCGGCAAACAGTCCATGATCAGACACAGCTCAACAGGAGTCCGTTCGAGGGGACTGAATGGTTTTGACGGAAGTTTCAGATCGATAAGATGGTCGTATCTGCTACTTTGAGGACGTGGCGGTGGCAGTGTACCTCCATAACGAAATTCCAGAGTTGGTTCGACTATTCCACCACATTTGGAAATATGATATTGTTTGCCTGGTGATTGTGACAGACAAAAAGAGCGGTGGTACTTGCCCCCGCTCATGATTGCAAATTGTTTGTTTGATTGATTTCCGTTGCGCGCAGCGCTGGATGTCGGTGTTTTCGGCGCTTCGCTGAAACAGCTTCTGTTTCTGCGCGCGTACATATGCCAGGTTCAGTGATTTCGTACAGCAACGGATTAAGTATTGCATGTATTACTGTTCGTTGCGACGCTAAACTGGGCGGGATTGATCTTCGCGAACACGTGCTTGAAGTCTATGTACAACTAGAACAAATCAACAGTGAACAGCGGCAGACGCATGCAGACGCCATTACTGACCAGGTAGCATATCTGTTTATCCTAAGCAATCAGTCACACGAAGCAGTAATTCGGTCAGCAGAAAAAGAACGGACACATCGGACACAGGTCCATCCTCGCTGGCATGTTATACACCAAGTGCTAGCGTCTGCATCATGATATCAGTAGCGGTCTTGCAATTTTGTATGGAATCCACTTCAGGGATCGCGGTCAAAAGGTGACATGGCCCACCCAGCCTCCGCTGGGTGGGGACGTCGAGCAGGCCTCGGGCATAGCGTGCAGGAGATCATATCTATGAGGCACACAAAACGTTACCACCCCAAACTCGTCGATGTCTGCGAGGTTCTGCGCGAATGCTGGCGGAGGTTGCAAAGCCTTTCTGTACTCCTCAATGCTCAACATTGCTACGTGAAGTTGAGTTGAGTTGGTCATGGTAGGAGTCAGGGATGAACTCTGATGGACACACTCGTACTAGGCAACAGCGAAGGTGAGCTGGATCGCGATGCGCACGCTGGGTCTCCTCATCCATGGCGAGTGTCTGTATGTTTTTGCCTGTAGGCTAGCGGGCATTTTACCACCTCAAAAAGTCCGTCTCCTACTTTTCCTTGACACGCGTGCTTGCAGAGACTGCATACTTTGATGGGCTGGGTGGGTGCTAAGTAAGACATATGCAGGGGTCACCTGCATACGATCTAACACAGATCCTGCCAAATCCTGTCCACGGGCAAGCTGGTCTGTTTGCTCGAACATAATGGGCGCTGATATAGAGATTCGTGCAGAAGTAGAGCTGACGGTTGAGCACAGGCTTACTTAAGCATTGAAGTCCGAAGTTTCTTTGCAAATTTGGAGCGTGTGGCGGTCATGGCAAGTATTCAAGAAGCCGGCTATAAATAGTCCGAACTTAACGTTTCCCACCATAGCACTGACGTTAGCTGCGCATGAGATAAAAATTCAGAGCGGGTACACGTATACCTGACTGCTGTGCTCGAGGAGACAAAGCATCGACAGGCAGATTCTGAGTGGAAGACGATTAGTTTGAGATTTGGAGGGAAAGCACTTTTTATAGAACTCGTGCTCGACTCGCTTCACAATGCAGTGGATGTTGAGACAAGACGTTGAGTTGGTTGATAGTTACAACTTTACAAGACAGGAAGTGCAATTCACTTCAAGTTGGAGGGCAACAGAAGTTTTTTTTTCGTCCGTCCAATGACCTGGAAGCAGAATCTGCTGGGGTCAAAGATGTAATTATTTCATATGGTACTGTAAACACTTGAGAAACGTGACAGCAAGGGATCAATGTGCGATAAAACGACAGTGTGATATGTCGCGTGAACTCGACAGCTTAACACTCGTTATTGAGATGAGCCTGTGGTTCGGCAATGTTCCTATATGCGCAGGTCAGGTTGCGAGTCTAAGAAACTGTTGGGAATACCCACACCTTTGCATGTTTCTCGCCTTCGGATAAAATAGTAAGGCAAGACCGCAAATCCTTCAAACACCACTGCCTCTCGAGCCAGGAGAGGAGATTATGATTCCAGAAAGACTTGAATATATGGGTGAGCGTCTCGGCCCACGGATTCGGGGCTCGCGAGAGATGGAGGGCCCAGTTTTGACATGCATATCTGAGAGCATCGGAAGTGGGTCGACTTTGTTCCCGTGCTTCATATGCGAAACTCGAAAAGGCCTGTATAGCATGGTGGATGATCTCCACATCAGGTGGAAGATGACCTTGTGCTAATGCTGCAGGGGAATGATCCTGGTGTCTCAATGCTAGGAATGCTGGGAACATCAAGAAATCCGGCAGGCTCTTGAACTGGTGGATAACTCGAAAGGCTGGCTGTAGAGGCAATTCTGGGACAATTGGGTATTCTGTGACTGCCTCCAAAGTGCTCGAGAATTCCTCCAGGATTACCCAGATAGTGGTCAACCTCCATGCTTGACCATCTGACGTTTGCAGCCACTCTCGCCCGGCCTCGGTCTGTAGCCACTCTTGCCCGGCTTCTGTCTTCAGCCAGGCTCGCCCGCCCTTGGTCTTCAGCCACTCTCTCCCGCCCCTGGTCTTCAGCCACTCTTGCCTGCCCTTGGTCTTCAGCCACACTCGCCCATCCGGATCTGTGCCCACACTCGCCAGCCCTATTTCTTCAGCCAGCCCTGTTCGTTGAAGGAATAGTGGTAAGGATGGCTGGAATGGTGGCAGATATGGCTGGGGAGATGGGGGTGAGTATGACTGCATGGATAGGGGTAAGTATTGCTGGGGAGGTGGTAGTGAGGATAGCTGGGGCACATTGAGGGTTTGCAACCACTGTTGCTCGCCTTGGCTCTGCAGCCAGGATTGCCCGCCCTGGGTCTTCAGCCAGTCTCGCGTGCCATGGATCTGCAGCCATTTTCGCCCGCACTGGGTCTGGAGCCAGTCTCGCCCATCCTGGGTCTCTAGCCAGATACGTCCACCCGATTCCTTTAGCCAGTATTGCCCTCCCTCTGTCTGCAACCAGTCTTTCCCGCCATTTTTCCGCAGCCACTCTCGCCCACCCTCTGCCCACAACCATTTTCGCCCGTCCTGGGTCTTCAGCCACATTTGTCCAACTGGGGTCTTCAGCCACATTTGCCCAACTGGGGTCTGCAGCCACCCTCGCCCGCCCTCGGTCTGCAGCCAGTCTTCCACACTGTCAGTCTGCAGCCAGGCACACCCGTCCATGGTCTCTAGCCAGAATTGTAACTCTGGACTGCGTTTTCCTCGAAGCCATAGCAGAGTGGTAAGCACGTGCACTGGTTCCGGTGGCTGGACCAAGAAGGATAATGAGTGTGTTAAATTCTGGGGGTCGTGAGGTTGCATAGCTTGGCTCTGCCTCTTCAATGCTGAGAGTGCATCCAGGAGGGCCGTGCTCTGTGGAATGTCGTGGACGATCAAGTAGAGAGAGTTAAGAGCGAGTAGGGAGTGCGGTGATGTGATATACTGTACTTGGCGGAGGCTGCAGTTGGAGCGGTGGGAAACATAGTCACGAACGGACGAGTGATAGATATTCACTGGAAGACTGCTGTCCGTAGGAACGTCTATGACAGATCGTAGCTGCACCAGCACTATCTCGACATCCCTGCCCTGACCAGGCCCGAGAAGTTTCGAGATTTGTGATATCGGCAGAGGATCTGCAAGAGCAGAGACGATGGACAAGTGCAGATATGCCCGCGTCGGGTCGGCGCATGTGGAGAGAATGCGGTCGTATAGCTTGTACACCTCCGTTCCCGGTAGCAGTTCGCTCGTTAGGTCGAGCATGAGCTGAAGTCGAGAGCGGGGATCATGATATCGGTCGTCAATAAACTTCATCATCGTAGACGCAACGATAAAACGTCTGCCCGCTCGGCTCGCCAGACGCACGAGTTGATCCCTCGATGGCTGTGGGAAATCGGGATGGCGACTTCCTAGCTCCTTGAAAGAATGCTGTAAGAAAACATATATGTCATTGTCGACATCTGCGCCATCTAACGAGATGGTGGCAGCAACTCCCTGGCCAGATGTCTTCACTGGTATTTCGCACACCAGCGGGCACATCTCTTCTGTCTGCATAGCTTTATGAATATGCTCTTCCGAGCGGCTCGTCAGCAGAATATGGGTGACGGGCAGATCAGGTTTACAAAGAGCTTCGCCAAGCAGGGAGATGAGATCAGTGAGCTCGCTTTCGGAGGTGGATTCATCGAGTGATTCAGATTCGAGTGATTCGGGTGTACATTCATCAAGGGCATCGATAACGAACGTCAAGGGCGGACATTCGCGCAGTCTGGATTGAAGCTTCCGCAGAGGTTGCAGAAAAAATGCCTCCATCTGGTCGCGAAGTGACTTGTCGGGGTCTAGAAGGGCAGGATTATCAAGGATGGCTCTGTTCACGTCCTTCCGGACACTGGGAAAATTGGTGGCCAGCTGGTAGGCTAGCGTTGCAAAGAAATAACCAGTTGTACGACGTTTCGTATGCTTGCGCGAGAAAAAGAATGTTCCCGCGAGCCGCTTTTCTATCTTCGTCTCCTCTGTCATTTTCAGACCTCTCATCCTTTCAGCTACAGTGAACGCAACAGCAGACTTTCCAACGCCCGCCGTGCCATGCAGCCAAATGAATCGACTCTTCTCTTTGTTGTCCAATAATCTGTAGATGTAGTCGAGAAGGTCCACCCGGGTCCCCTTTAGACATTTCGGATGGGGCTGGCGTTCACGGGAGTCATATTCAGCGCCCTTGACAGCGACCTGGGACAACTTCTCCCAAGTCCCTTCAGACATATCCAAGAACTGTTGTGAGGTCAGAGGACAAGAGAGGGGACAAGAGATGTATATACTGACATCAAGGGTTGATTCTGTCGAATGGTGATGAGCTGGGCAACGAAACGATCAAATTGTGCCACTTACTGTGTAGTAGCTACTTAAGATCAAACGGATGGATGTTGATTCCAATACTGTAGAAAACTCGCTGGATGGTGGTGGAATGCAGTTCAACGATGACTGGGCGCTCGTCTAGTTGCAGGAGGGGCACGAGGCTGCTGTGTGGCCTTGCCCAGCGCCAACACAGCCTGACAGCATTCGGAACCATTCAAGCGCGCCGTGCTTAATCAGCAATCAAGAGAAACTTGTGTCTGAGTCGCTCCTAACGCAACCAAGAACTGGACTTATCAACGTTCAACGTCTGAAACAGCTGCCATTTTGACGATGTGGATCACAAAAAAGAACAAACGACCATCTTCCTCCTATTTGATTTGCCTAGAGGAGACTAGACGTAGATAGGTTGCGACTGGGCATCGTGAAAATGCTGCGCCACTGCTGCGACTGCTGCGGCAAGTGCCGCGACCACTGCTGCGATGCTACCAAATAGTGAATGCGCATCAACTATACCTGCTGCTAACTGCTTCGACCTCCAGACGAGCCATGGAGTCGAGCGCACGCATGTTTTCTTCCATGCATTCACACTCTTATTGAACGACCTAATACACTAGTTTCTTTCTACCGATTCCTCCACTTACGATACCACAACAATGATTGTTTGAGACATCGTACTTTCTGGTAAACGAGTGACCTGAAGTAGTTGAAAAGCTAACCAACTCTCAAGCCTACTAACTACATGACCAGGTACTATAGTTCTGACGCCTGTGCAATCCGATGCGGCCATCTCAAGTCGCAGTCGGTATCACCTTCCTTTGCATCTTAGGTCCCCCTTGTGATCTTGTTTGCTGTCGCTTTCGAGGTCGTGGCATGCGTTGACTACTAGAAATGATGTGCTCATTGGTACTGGCAGTCACACCGTCGCTGTCGCTGAAATCTGGCCTGCGCTACAGCGATTGTTAACTAGAGACGTTTCAGAAGGCGGGAAGCATACCTCAAGCTCTTTTTCATCGTAATCAGCATCTCCTACAAACCCAGCATGTGTGTTCTGAAAGTTGACAAAGTCATCAGTGAACTCGCCTGAACTGTTCTCTTTGATGTGCTGCAGCTCTGCCTTGATGCGGCCAACGTTGTAGAGGACAGAAGATATTTCAGCCACTGAATGGCTGAGGTCCAGTCTGTCCAGCAATGCCTGTGTATAGTTCCGCAGCTCTGGCATGGGGATTGGCAGCCGCAATGGACTCGAACCGTGCACGCTGACTCTTTGTTAGATGAGTAGGGCAGGCATGTGCATGATGACCATTGTGCTCGTAATATACGCCACCTCTAAACCGGTAGAGGATGGCTATACCCTTGCCGGTATATTCCTGATGAACCAGCTTTGCCCCGCAGTCACAGGAAGCATGGAGTTGACTGATGTGTGTGGCTTGAGTGTGGCAGGACATGTGATAATTTGACGGGTCGGCTTGTCGAAAACAATGATTCCAAGGCACGTACGCCATGTTCGAAAACCATCTTGCCAGTTCTCGGCATCATCACTTCGCCCCTTATCCCCTCCTTGATTGTTGTTGGCCCAATGTTCCATCAAAAAATCTGTCTGATAGGCTTCCTCCCAAGAAAATAGGCAGCCATAACTTCCATCAGGCCAACCATCCTAGAGCTTGGATAAATCAGTGTTGGTATCTGTGACCTGTTCGATGTCGGGCTTGCGTCCTTGGTGGTAGTTAGTGCATAATCTTGTACGGTGTTGGAATCTCAGTGACTGTGACTTGTCGCAGCACCAATTGCAGCACACCGCAGCACCCTATTTCCTTATTTGGGGGGTGCTGCGGTGTGCTGCGACGTGCTGCGACGTTGACTGACTTGCTGGAAAATCAACATGGGAGAATTCTGTTATAATGCAATACTCTTCAGTATTTTTTCGTATTATACTCACACTGTAGGTCGCATCATAATGCACTTGTAATGCACATGCTACGTAAGATTATAAGTAGCTCTACTAAAACATATTCATTGGTGGACATGGTGTCTGGCATCTGTAATACAAGTAAATGGTGCCTGCACATTCATGCTTGGGCAATGATATATAGTACTTTCACCCACCCTGTCAGCATCAAAATTTATGTGGAAAGCCAGAAGCTGAGATGCGAAAGAACGAGAAGGCAAAACTCACTACAGGGGTCCGAGTTTAGTGCGGCAGATCAAGACTCCAAGCCAAGTTCAGAGCTAGCTGATCATGTTAAAGTCTTGAATGGTGTTGATAAATGCATTAGAAACGACGCTGAGGAGCATGTAGTGGGCGACAACAGGCGATAAGCATACTTAAAGACAACTTCAGGTTTGCAGTAGGAACGTCGCAGCAGTTGCCGCAGCAGTTGCAGCAGTGGCACAGCATTTTCCTAGTGCCCGTTGCGACTCTGTTACGTAACGAGGCACGAGCGAAGCAACAGAGTTTTGTCTTTGTGGGAACAGACAGAAGCGGTACGAACTCTTCTTTCTGTACCGCGACTGTCATTCCCCAGCAGTCGTCGTAGACGTTCTCTCCATCCTCCTTTGCTTTTCCCCACCCTCCGCTCCCTCTTCGTGACACAAACAAGTGTCACCCATCGCATTCCTCCAGTGGTCTGGACTGCATCCAAGCCTCACCAGAGACCTGCAAGGGTTTTTTTCCCTTCCCACCCTCACAGCTCACTCGTCTCTTACAGGCAGGCAGATCAGAACTGGGAAGCGCTGCGCGCTTTCGCCCATATAGCTATCTCTATTCTCTATCTTAGCTTAGGTCGTTGTTCCTCGTAATCGAAATTTTCTCAATTTTGCAGTCTCCCGAACTAAGCTTCTAAGTGAACCTCAAAGACTTAATTAATTGATCTTTTACTTGTGCCGCAATGCTGATTTTTTACACAGGTCACTGGTGCGATCTTTGGTTCCTATAGTATCATTCAAGATATTGTCCGCCAATACTTCATATCCTGTTGAAAAGGTCGCAAAACCCGATATATGACGCGGACCACTGCAGCAATATAGGTCAGCATAAATTTTTGTACAAAAAACTGATGTACCTGAGGCTTGGCCATCAGCTTCAGAAGCACAGGAGCGCACCATGGCCCACAAATTGTCCAGCTGTGCAGAGATACGCTTCTCATTTAGAAAGGCTATTTTTGTTGAGTTGATCCTTTTTGATGTGACCGACTGGGGCGGTATTTTCATTTTGGCGGCATGGATCCACGTAATCCGTACTCTTAGCAGACTTGAAAGCTTGACGGCCGAGCCACCTTTGCCCGTTTTCCAAAATGCAGCTGAGCAACCACCCCTCCTGATGCATTGTTGCCACCCCATGGGTATTAATATTGGCATGCCATTGCCACTTTTAGGCACAAAATCGTGAGGCAGATTGGGATCACCGTCACGATGAGCTTCAAGTTGGTGTACTCACAATATCTGGCAACTACATCGAAGGTTCGCAGTCCCCGATGTGTCCAGGTTGTGTACTACGCATATGCTGAAGGCGCATGCTCGAGAAGCATCGCTGTGCACTTTTATGTGTGCTCAGCTACCTGTCATGGTTGGTTTTTAACAAATAAGTAAATAGTGTTGACAATATTATTTGTCACATATGCGTGTATTGACAAGTGACGTCGTCAATACTATTTCGACTTTTTTGCATCTGTATATGCACCATCGCCGATGCTCAAGTTGATTCTCAACATTGTTGATCTACAGCGCTGAGGTAGGTATCCTGCTATTTCCGCCGACCCCTTCTCATCCTTCTCCTTCTAGACCGGTCGTAAAGCTCAGAAATATCCATCACCAGCCGTCTGTTTCTCTCTCGATTCGGGCGGACACATCTCGAAAGACCTGATGGAGATGGATGTCTACCCACCTGCCTCTCATGTACAGGTCGAAATTCAGCTCCCACACCTTCCTGACAAATAGAAGCCGCCATCATGGTGCATCGTTCAGATTATCTTCACTGCCTTTTGCTGGTTCACTCACGGAAAGTCCAATCTCGAAGAAATGTGGCAAGATGTAATAGAGCAGAGCCGCTGGAATAAGCATAAGGCGCGCTTTCGCGGTGTGTTGGTGGGAGTCAGCCTGAGTGTGAGCTTACTGTCAATCCTTACTCCATCTTGCATAGTTGACATTGTCTATTTTCTTAGCAGGCGCTTATCTTTTTTCGACGCTTGTATCCTTAGTGGGTATTATTCGAATACTCCTAGCCCATCCATCTTCTTCTTCAAACTGTCGTTTTCATTTGCCTTGACGGGACTATTTTTCGTTGTCATGTCACTTATATGTATGCCATATGACAGCCAGATCGTAGGAAAATTTATGGAGCTTAGAGTATTGTTGCTGACCCAAACCATTGTTCCAGGACTGGAAACCATGGCCACTTCGCCGTGTCATCTGTGACCTGGCTTTACTTGCTTTTCAGCAATGCTATTTCCTTACGTCTTTGTTGTGTCTTTTATGCGGTAGGTGTACTTGTCGGTTTGTTTTCTGCGCCGCTGACTGTTGGTATTGTGCCAGGGTTCTTTATCGCTCTTCTGGGGAAGACTGTTGTTGCCTATCTTACAGCAGCTGGCACGTTCATCCTGCTCTTCGTTGCTATCGGGATGTTGCACACAAGGTAACCTTGTACATGACACGCATACATATTTCGCCCCCATGTAAATCATTTGTTACTTTTTTAATTCTTTGTTTACTCAATTTGTCCCTATGATCCACGCTTTGAGCAAATAATAATAGGCATTCTGTTCTCCCTCTTGCCGTGTAAATTTTCATCTTCAATAGCTCGAATCTTCTGGTAGCCTTCATCATCCCATTGTACAGTGGCTCAAAAAACTGTCCGCATGTTTGTACTATTTTCACTATTTGCATTATTGTATATGAATGGACAGGTAAACCCAGGACATGTCAGTGGGGTATTTTGTAGAGCTCCTTCAGGGCGTAATTTATAGCCCTTACCCGTGGGAATCCATGGTAATGTGATGGCGCTATAGGCTTTACAAAATGATGACTCATGCGGACAGTTTTTTGACCCTAGATTTAAATCATATAAATTATTAGTTATGACACCATAAAGTCATGCCACTATTAAATAAATTATGAAGTGGTGTCATTATGACATTATTACACCTATATATAGGTATATAATCAAGGGTGTCCCATATATCATAGTCATAATTACCATGAAAGCTATCTCCTCTGCTCAAAGGGATAATATCCTTTCTCTGTCTACTGCTGGCTTCTCTATTCGTCAAATAGCCTCTAAAACCGGTGTATGCAAGTCTACTATAGCTAAGCTCATCAAAAAATATCATCCAGACAAGGAAAACTCCAGTGGAGGTCGTCCATCCAAACTCACCTCTACTGATAGGAGGGTCATTATCCAACATATCACCACAGGAAAGGCTGATAATGCTGTCCAAGTCACCCATCATATCAATTCCATCATCACTACTCCAGTTTCTTCACAAACAGTGAGGAATGTCCTCAAGGAAGCCAATCTTAGGGCTGTAACAAAGAAGAAGAAACCTCTTCTTTCCATCACTCACAGGAAGAGAAGACTAGCCTTTGCCCTAGCCCATAAAAACTGGACTGTAGAGGACTGGAAGCGGGTCATATAGTCAGATGAGACTAAAATCAATAGATTTGGGTCAGATGGGAAGGTATATGTGTGGAAAAAGAAGGGGGGCCCTCTTACAGATAGAGAGATTAATGGAACTCTCAAGTTTGGAGGAGGTTCTCTAATGGTATGGGGCTGTATGGGGTGGAATGGTGTGGGAATGCTTGCAGAAGTTGAGGGGAGGATGGATGCTGAGCAGTATGTGGACATCCTCAATCACCACTTGCTGCCTAGCATGGCAGAATCAGGAATTGATGAAGAAGACATCATTTTCCAACAGGATAATGATCCCAAGCATACATCCAGGAGAGCCAGAGAATGGTTTGAAGAGCACAATATTCATCTCCTTGACTGGCCAGCACAATCCCCTGATGTTAATGTCATTGAACATCTATGGGGAGTACTCAAGAAGAGGCTTTTAGCCTATGAACACCCTCCTAGAGGGGTATGGGAGTTATGGGAGAGAGTCACAGTGGAGTAGGGAAAGATTACAGCAGAGGACTGTCAGAAGTTGATTGAAAGTATGCCTAGAAGGATTGAGGCAGTAATTAAAGCCAAGGGAGGTCACACAAAATACTAGAACATCTGATTATCTGTGTAAAATACTTGGGTCAAAAAACTGTCCGCATGAGTCATCATTTTGTAAAGCCTATAGCGCCATCACCTTATCATGGATTCCCACGGGTAAGGGCTATAAATCATGCCCTGAAGGAGCCCTACAAAATACCCCACTGACATGTCCTAGGTTTACCTGTCCATTCATATACAATAACACAAATAGTGAAAATAGTACAAACATGTGGACAGTTTTTTGAGCCACTGTAGTTCGGTACTTTGAAACTCCTTTCATGAAACAGACAGACATCTCATTAGAGAAGATCACATTGCAAACTTAGTGGAACTCAAAGTAAAATTTGAAATGCTTCATAACATGCTACGAAACTAATTCCGAAGTTGCATGAGCAGGTTCATGCAGGAATGACCTGTTGTGGGTGCAAGCCAAGTGGAACCAATGATGATCACAATTGATCGGAGAGGTAGGGACAAGTAACGCCTTCTCAGCTGGCTGGTACTCTCAGTGACAACTCGAGCATACAATCCTGGTAGTTTGATTTCCTGTCATGAGCTAGCATACAATGTAATAGAGATGGGCCTAGGGACACTGGTGTTGTCAAGGTACCTATGAAAACGTGTCAGAGCTACAATATCTCTAGCGTCCTGATGTCCATCATGTCATGAACAGCAGTCATGTCCTTGACTTGTGCGATGATACTGTTATCCGAAGCAATCCTCATGTACTCCCCACCCCGCTGCTGCGCTAGCAAGAGTGCGCCAAAAGGCTGTCCAAGGCAAACGAGCAACCTCAACGCTTCCTCGCTCGATTCTGAATCAAGCCCATTGTCTTGAGAGGAGTCGCTGTGCAAATCGTCTGATGGCTCTGACCGATCATCTATGCTCTCGGTCTCGTCTACGCTCTCGGTCTCATCTATGCTCTCGGTCTCATCTGCAAGGTCAGGCAGCTCAAGGTCATGACGATTCCACGGACGCACGAGCAAGTATGATTGTCGAGTAAACTTTGCCCGCGAGAACTGAACCAGCCTTTCTGTTGTGGCGATTGTGATCCTTTGAAGTCTGTCTGCTTTGATTTCATACGTGAGACATCTGTTTCGGGCTTGGTTGCACCACAGTTTGACTGCTGTCACAGGAAATGTCATGCAAGGTAGCTGCAGCCTCCGGTTTGCGAAATGAGGAGCGGTCAGGCTGTCAAGCCGGACATATAGAGTCAAAGCCAGCTTCACAACAGCATCATCTCGCAGTGACAACACTGATGTTTCAATCTGGTCTTCGGTTAGAGATGGCAGTGTGCATGGCGGAGGTTTGTACGAAATAATGTCAGCTGGGAGACAGCTATTAAAGCTGGATGATTTTCCGACCCAATCCAGGGCAGTGATGTCGCCCGACTGAGCTATGATCTCCTGCAAGACCCGTCCGAGCGCATTTTGCTTTGTCTCGCCATAGATGACAGGTAGATGGATGCCGAAGATACCAAACAATGAGTACGCGATGTCTTCCTGGAATGTGGTGACACGGCTCGATGCCCATTGGAGCTTCTTTTGCGCGCCTGTCATCCCCGGATGGAAAGCGATGAGGGACCGTGCATCTATGCCTGTCGAGTCCTCCAACTCCTTCATAATAGTGACGGACTCTTTGTGGTTGGGAGTGCGGTCATTAAGATAGAGGGTCCAATCTGCTTGGTAGAAGACAACAATTCTAGGAGCGAGGAATTCTTGAACAGTCCATCCTCGCGTGTTCCAAGCACTGTTTGAGAGTACGATAGACTTCGATGATGGCGAAACATCCGACAGGTAGATGATCGTAAGAGCTGAGTTGCGATACCAGATGAACATGGAGTTGACGGATCGTTGGACCTCGGCGTTGTTATTTTGATCGATGCAGCAGGTATCGCTCCACGCCCAGCGGTACCCTGCATCGTGAGCAAGTTCGCAGAACTTCTGCAACTTCACCATGGTCCCGACTGGATCCAAATCGTACACGACTTTGTCCTCGATACTGTGCAATAATGGCTCCTTCCTTTCCCACCTATGCGATAACATAACCCAACTGAAGTACTTTGCGGTCGCGTCTGTGATGGGTTCCATTTGGAGGGGCGCATGAATCATCGATGAATGAAACAGCTGCCTATACTCTGTGCTTTCCATGAAGGCGCTGATCTGCGCTTCTCGATCACATAAACGCCCAGTGGAGATGTTGAGTAGACGAAGTAGGGCATTTTCCAGTTGAGCGTGAATGGTTCGACAAATAGCGTTTTCTACTTCGGATGGACTGACATATTGCTGATGCAACTCTGGAGAATGAGTTGATCATCTTCAGTTCGGCTCCCGAGTTCTTTGGGGCTTACGTCGTATACATGGGTCGGAAGCATTATCCAACTTGGAGAGCATGATTTTGAAGACCTCTATTGCGTCATCATAGCGTTGTATGCCATGAAGCACTGCATACTTCGCTTCATACCCGCGATAAGACGAGGGACTGAGTTCAATTGCCTATGCACCGGCAGTATCAGCACAATTACTAGAACAATGTCGGATATCATCCGCACCTTTTCGGCGTCAGAAAGGGCCTCCGAATAGAGATTTCGTTTCAACTTCGCCTTACTGCGGCGTGAAAAGAAGGACTTGTATGAGGAATCCAACCCGAATACTGAGGAAAGTGTGTTTTCTATGGACCAGACCAGCACCTTCCCTTCACTATCTCCACTGACTGAGCAACTCTCCATTGGGAGAAATCACAACACAAGAAATCGAGTTCTTATGTTCGACTCGGAGTGGCTGTCCTATCTTTTGGTGTGTCTTTGTGCTCCACAGCTGCACAGTTTCGTCGTCCGAGGCAGTGGCAATGAAGAAGCCATCAGACGAGATTGCTAGCGAGTGGATGGAGCCAGTATGACCGATACAAGGTTGACCAATCTCATGTCCATTCGAATAGTTCCAGAACTTGACTGTTTTGTCAAATGATGCGGAGACAAGTTGCCGGCTGTCAGGCGACCACACAACACTTCGAACCCAATTCGGGTGAGCCTTTATCTTGAGGAGAACCCTGGGTGTTGTGCCAAACCAGGATGGTACCGTCCAATGATCCAGAGGCTAATTTTAGGCCATCTGGGCTGAATATCACACTCAGCACCTGCTGACGATGACCTCTGAGTGTTGAGTGGACAGCGCCAGTCTTTGCATCCCATATAACAACCGTTTGATCAGCCGAACCGCTGGCGAGTTTCTTGCCATCGGGAGAGAAGCACACCGACTTCACCGAGTATGTATGCCCCACCAGCGGATCACATACCATCTGCTTGCTCTTGACATTCCAGATGATGATGGTTTTATCACCCCCACCGCTCGCAATTCGGCTGTCGTCTGGGGATACAGCAACTGACAACACCCCACCTTGGTGTCCCTCAAATGGCCCTCCTACCAATGCTCCTTTCTCCACGTCCGAAATTTGCACGGTGCCGTCCATTGAACCAGTGACGACCCGTCGGCCATCTTTGAAGAACGCGGATGAACACACCATGTCCTTGTGCCTTTGCATCGTCTGCACCGGTCGGTGCTGGCTGCCCCCTGAAATTGAGATATCCATTTCTGGCTGCATCAAGCACCTTTGGCGTGTTGCATTGACCTAGACAGAGAGATGGAGGGTCAGGAGCATTTGAAGTTGACGAGGAGCGTACTTTGTGGATATGGCAATGTCGTGGATCCAGTGTGAGGTGAGTAGTGTTGTATTTTTGCGGACTCCATACAGCAAGGATCTCATTTCCGTTCTTCTATCAGTACTGCCTCTATTCGTAACGTCATATTCCAGCATCCTTCAAAATTCCCAGTGAACCCACTCGACGGCACATGGGTTTAGCACTCTCGTGCACCACCACGTCCCTCTATCGTCTTCTACCTAATTCGTCTTTCACCATCATTTGTATGCACCCTGCCTCGCCACGATATCAAGAAGGCCGAGAAGATCGATAGGCACTGAAGCCCTCACACTTCTGGTATCGATAAGATGCCATATGTGGGCCCGCACCCGGCCGGCCGGCGGCTAATTCATGGTACTGACCTGTTATAATTTGAACTGCTTGTCCCCATGATTGTTTGATAGCGATCCGGATGTTGAAGTAGCAGTGTCAAACTTAGTATGGTGACACACCTAAGCAAAGGAATCGACTTTGGAACAAAGTACACACGTGATGTGACACGAAAGTCACTCATAACTTCAAGATAAGCAGTGCCTCCAAGATATAAACTTGTGCTGTGTGTGGATGTTTAACATCGTCACTTAGCATTTATTTCCTTTTCCGCCTACTACTTATATCACGTTCGGTTCAAACCTTATACCTCAGCTGTTTGTTCACAATGCTGAGGTATGTATACGTCTCGTTGATCTCGCCGCACTCGTCTCACGATTGTTTCTCCTTAGCTCTCTCGTATAGGTACCTTAATAATGATTAGCTGTTTGTTCACAACGCTGAGCTCTCTTGTATAGCTTCTTACAGGTTATGAGCCCCGACTTCTAAACGAAGTCACAACTTTCGAAGCACGAGAAATTCCTCACGTTATAGCAGCCTGCCGTCTTTCAATCTTGTCTCCGCTACTTCCTTCGACATGGGGAAGTACGATCATATACTGGAACTGACAGGTCCGGACGCCTACTTCGCATGGAAGCGAGAGACCAAGTATCTACTTGGGATCAAGGATCTTTGGTGTCACGTCTCAGAGAATGCTGACGCCGATGACATCCTTGGTACACCATCTTACATTCCAACTGCTGTCGCTCCGACAGCACCGACAGCCATCGAAACCAAGGAGATCCGTGATTGGCTTGTCGAGGACCTTAAGGTGAAGGCTATCATTACCTGCTGACTGTCATCCACCGTCCAACAACTCATCTCTACCAGTCACAAAGTCACAGCTCGTGCAGCCTGGAAAACCCTTGAAGAACATTACAGACGCATTGATGTCAGCTCGCAACATGTCGTGCGACAAAGCGTCTACTCACTCCAAATGAAAGACGCGCAGGATGCCTCCAACTATGTTGGACGGCACGCCACACTGCGCGAGCGTTTACTTCGAATGGGCGCTTCCTATTCTGATGAAGAAGCCATGTTTCAGCTGCTTCGCGGGCTTCTGAAGACCGGTCTGTGGCCGCAATTCAAAGCCCAGCTGACCTTCTTTGCTTCTGGCACATCTCTCTTCGGCTCATCCGCTACCCCCCTCACCTTCGACAGCTGTGTTACACGCATATCTGCAGAAGCTGCCTCGTCAGCTTGACGAAGATGCACTTGCCAGTGGTCCAGGATCCGAGTACGCTAATGCCGCCACCACAGCACCTGCCGGCCAGCAACGTGAACTCAATCACTGGCCTCCGCAAACATCGGAACAACCCCGATGGGGTGTTCTGCACTACTGCCGGCTGCAATAAAGGAGATCATGATCACGCACACTGCTATGCGAAGGGCGGCGGGATGGAAGGCCAGGCACCTGGCAGAAAAAGAAGAAGGACGCCACTGCTGCTGCTGCAGTGGTGCCTCCGACGCCATCTGCCGCCACCTTTCCTGATGACTTGGCGTGTGCATCCATCATTGAGATTGCTGAGTCTCCCTCTATGCCCTCACCAGATGTGATTGCCTGCATCGCGTCTCATGCTCTATCCACAATCCTCGATTCTGGAACCTCCATGACTCTGATCAAGAATCGTGAGTATTTCTGGTCGTACTCCCTCACTGATCCTGTCACCGTTCGCACTGCCAATCATGGCAAGCTGCCTACCTCTGGCCGATGGAGACTGTGTTGCTTGGCTCACGGTTGGTGGCACACGCCGCCGTGTTCGCTTCACCAACTGCCTTCATGCTCCAAGTGCCATGATCAACCTGCTGTCCGTCGGGTGGATGGTGAAGAAGGGATGGGAATGCAACTTCCGTGGGGATCCTGGCCATTGTGAGCTTGTTTACCGTGGGACGCGGCTCGGGGACATTCCCATGTCTGGTCCATCTGAGACCTTGGTCTTTGTTGATCTTGAATTCATCCTTCCTCCGCCCTGCATCAATTCCCCTTGTCACTCAGCCTGTCGAGCTCACTGCTTTTGCACGCATCGTTCAGTCCCTCGATCTCTGGCATGCGCGCATTGGTCATGTTGGTGGCGATGCCATCAAATGTCTTCCCTGCATTGCCAAGGGGGTGACTATTGACTCGACTCTCCCTCTTTCGCGATGCGAGTCATGCATCATGGGTAAGCACCCCAGGCAGCCTTTCCCGCCATCAGAAACCCCTCGAGCACCTCACTTCCTGGCGCTGATTCACTCCGATCTGTGCGGACCAATGCCCACCGTAACTCCTCACGGCAAGAGATATTTGTTGTTTTTCTCGACGACCATACCAATGTCCTTGACGTTCAATTGCTTGCCACCAAGGATCAAGCACTGGATGCATGGATTGCTGTTTGTGCACGGTGGGAGAATCAATCTGGTTCATGCGTGAAGGTCTTCCACTCTGACAATGGTGGCGAATTCATTGGGACAGTCTTCTCTGCGGCTCTGACGGGTGCGGGGATTGAGCGTCAGCTCGCCACTCCTTATGCCCATCAACAGAACAGCACAGCTGAACGGGTCATTCGCACCCTTGAAGGTCGTATGTATGCGATGATTGCCTTTGCTCGCCTTCCTCGCACCCTGTGGGGGGAAGCTGTCCTCACCGCTTGCTATCTCTTCAATCGGTCCAAGTCGAGTGTTTTGCCATCGGGTAAGACTCCATATGAAATGCTGCATGGGACACAGCCCGACTTCTCTCATCTCCGCGTTTTTGGCGCGCGTTGCTTCGCACGCATTCCACCCGAACTTCAGGAAAAGCTCAGACCACGTTCGCGTGAAGCCATCTTTATGGGGTATCCCCCCGGGGTCAAAGGATGGCGATGCCGTGATGTGGTCTCTGGGATGTTCTTCAACTCTCATGATGTCATCTTCGATGAGACATTTGGAGGACGTGCTTTTCCTGATAGTGACGAACGAAGATGATGACCCTCCAGTTCCTGCAGTTCCCGTGGTATCAGCTCCTCCTGTTCCCATCTCTGCCCCTGCCCCTGCCCCACTTCCTGCAGCCTCTGGTGTTCGACGTTCGGGCCGTGTACGCAATCTTACCAAATGTGGTGTCCTCTTCCAGGCTCAACTCTCTGATGACATGGCTCGCTTAGCCCGTCAGCGTGAGCTTCGGCAGGCCAGGATCCAGGGGGTGCCTCTTCCTTCTGCAGTTGAAGCTCCGGCTCCTGTGGACAAGGATGCCATCATGCCAGACACTGAGGCCGTTGGTTTTCCCGAGGTATTGGCTAACCTTATCATTGCCGAGATGGCATGCATCAGCATTCACAGTGATTCCCGACGCAATCCATCCTCCCCTGGCTACGATCTCAGGGTCCCGCCGGCAACTTATGATGAAGCTCTACGTCGGCCCGGTCACGACCTTTGGCTAGCCACGATGCACAAGGAAATCAACCTTATGTCCGAAATGAATGTCTATGAACTCCTTCCTTTGCCATCGGATCGCAAGGCTATCGGGTGTCGTTGGGTTCTCGAGTTCAAGGAGGACCAAAAGGGAGGCTCTGTCTTCAAGGCACGTCTCGTTGCACAAGGTTTTTCGCAGATCCCCGGCGTCGACTTTGGTAAGACCTTTGCACCTGTTGCCAAGTCTGCCTCTGTTCGCATACTCGCCGCTCATGCCGCTGCTAATGACTGGGAGCTGGACAGTTTCGATGCCAAGCGTGCATTCCTCTGGGGCAAGCTCCAAGAGGATGTGTATATGCGACAACCTCCCAGTTTCGAGTGGACTGATCCTTCCGGGAAGCTTCTCGTTTGTCACCTCCTCTCCTCTCTCTATGGCTTGAAGCAAGCTGCATATGACTGGTACGAGCTTCTGTGGGAGGTTCTCGCTTCCTTGGGCTTCGAATGTTGTGCAGCTGACTATGCCGTCTTCATTTTTGACCACGTCAACGGCGCGGGGGTGAGGGTCATCTGCATCATTGTGTGGCATGTCGATGATGGACTTGCGGGGTGTAATGACAGAGGATTCCTGGATCGCACAAAAGGCCAAATTGCTCAGCGCTTCGGGATTACGGATTTAGGTCCGGTTGCTAAGTACCTCGGTGTTCAATTCGAGTGCAATCGTGCGACACGCGAACTTTGGATGCACCAGGAAGATTACATCTGTTAAGGCCGTGCTCAAAGGAGGACTGGATCCAAGGGGCTTGGCTTCAGCTCGTGCGCTGCGCCCCTTACCCGAGTACGTGCCCCTAATTTCAGGGGGTCCAGTAGTACCAAGTCCGGTGGGATGTAACCCGGTAGTACCAAAGAACGCAAATCAAAGAGTAGACTGCTTAAGGCCGGAGCCGGTAGCAGAAAGGGACAGAGGTAGACTACCCAAAGGTAGAGCCAGTAATAGGAATAGACTTAGGGGTCAACCCTTAGCCTAGTGTCGGAGTTTGACAAGAGTCGGAGAACTCAAGTCCGGAGAGGCAGGAATGAGCAGAACTATGTTTAATATTCGAACTGAGGTATCTACAACAAGTACAAGAGTTTATATACTATAGGTATAGCTAAGGATCAGTAATCCGGAGTTCAGAGGTAGTGAGGAAAGCATATGGTGAGTACATTAGTAAGTCCAAACGGATCAAGTAAAGTAAAACAGATCATAAAGAAATGAACTCGGAGATGAGACGGGTACCGGAGATCAATAAGCAGGCGGATATCAACATGAGCCGGAGGGCCGGAAGTAAGGGGGATTCTGGATTTGGGTTAGGTCCGGTGGAGCGGACCTGTCCGGAGTTCAGGTCCGGCGGTCCGGAGGAAGCGCGCTGATGGAAGTAGTTTGTGGATGTTGGAGATATGGGATATGACAACATCACTTACCTCCTGGAGGAACACAGCCTCGTCGAATGCAACCCTGTCTCATTGCCTATGGATCCGAAGTTTCCCTTTGGGCAACCCACTGATATCCATCCCAATGTCGATCACCTCGAAACTGAGTATCATAAGCTTGTCGGAGAGCTTCTCTATCTGGCAATGTACACTCGTCCTGACATCGCCTTAACTGTCATGCACCTTGCTCAACACAACTCCAATCCCGAATCATGCCACTACTCTGCTGCGAAGCAAGTTCTTCGCTACCTCGCAGGCACCATTCACACTCGTATTCATTACGGGGGTGCCAACGTGAATCGCACACTTCATGGGTTCAGTGATTCCGATTGGGCGTCGTGCCCGGAGGACCGCATTTCTATCACCGGCTACGTGTGGTTCTACAATGGAGGCCCAGTCTCGCACTCCGCGAAGAAACAGGCAACCCAGGCTCTTTCATCAACCGAGGCTGAGTACATGGCATTGACTGCCACTATTCAAGACGGACTCTGGATACAATCCTTCTATCAGTGCCTTCACATCCCTCTCACGCTCCCTCTTCAGCTTTTCGCCGATAACGCTGGAGCCATTGCCTTGTCCACCGAAGCCGCAAATCACATTCGCACCAAGCACATAGACTTACGTTATCATTTCATTCGAGCTCATATCGAAGAGGGTACTTTCATTCCAATTTGGCTGTCTACTCATAGAAACACCGCAGATATCTTTACGAAAACACTTCCTTGTCATCTTTTCATTCATCATCGATCTGGTCTCTCTCTCGTTCCTCGTTAAGGGGGTGTGTTGGATGTTTAACATCGTCACTTAGCATATATTTCCTTTTCCGCCTACTATTTATATCACGTTCGGTTCAAACCTTATACCTCAGCTGTTTGTTCACAACGCTGAGGTATGTATGTGTCTCGTTGATCTCGCCGCACTCGTCTTACGATTGTTTCTCCTTAGCTCTCTCGTATAGTAGGTACCTTAATAATGATTAGCTGTTTGTTCACAACGCTGAGCTCTCTCGTATAGCTTTTACACTGTGCACCAGGGTCAAACAACACAGCTACAGTTACGCTCGTACCCACCGACGAGGATAATGTTTCCCGAGTAAACCCGTGTGTTTCGATGAGTGGAAGTGCAAGTGTTAGGATGGATCGGCAATTGCCGATCCTGTTACCCTTGGAGCTAGTTCTCTTTCCTTCCCATAACTGCCTTGTCGCTGCAATGGAATTTTAGCTTGTCTCGGCCGTCGCTGCATCCTGGTAACTTTGGGGGCTTTCTCCGCCTGCACCCCCTCGCCACTAGTGTCAGACATCCTTTGGTACATCGAATTATCACATACGTCACTGCGACCTATTTTCCATGAGCCACTCCCCATGGCGTCCAACTACCTGCGTAGAAACGACTCATGTTTCGGGCCTCGGACTTCCTCTATGGCGTTCTCTTTAGACTTCGATCTCTCTCTCTCTCTCTCTCTCTCTCTCTCTCTCTCTCTTCCAGAGTTCATCGACATCGCATCTTGCATTTTTGTCGTCTCCATTGCCTTGTATTGTCTACTTCGCATTACCTCTCGACCTTCCACAGTTCTCTGTTCGCTTTCCAACTATGTGTCCAAGGCTTGTACTCTTGTCCTTTACAAGTCTGGCAACCGCCTTCTGCTTCATGGTTCATCCTTTATCATCCTTTTAAGCTTCGACGTATTACTTCAGGATGTCCATGATGGGATGCTCAATGCCTAATGCCTGCATCTTCTTCCACCACGCTCTCGTTGGCTTGCTAATGTCTCTTACCTTAGATCGACGCCGGCTAAGGACCTCGCCCGCTTTGCTTGAATCGACCTGATGTCACACAACACTCCCCTCTAGCTCGATCATAGTGTCATCCCCAGTGCCAGTCCCTGACTCTTCAAATTTTCTGTTGTTGGGGCTGGTTCTGATTCGAATTCATAGGGCGAACAAGACTTTCGACCGCAGCCATTGCTGATGCTTGGCAAGCTTCTCCGCTATTAGCTCACTCTATCCCCTTACCCCAGACATTCATTTCCGTCTAGTGAATCCTCCGAGTCCTACACGCAAATCCATCTTCCGCAGGAGGCCTGCCTGTCACAGTGTGCTTCCCAAGGCTCGACACTTTTTTTGCCACTGCCGTGATAAGTCACCGCTGGTGTCATGCTTCGTGATCTTCGCTCAATGCTTCTATATTTGGGTATTCTAACGGTAAAACAATGACATGTTGTAGGTAATTGCGACGCAATTGCTGCGAACTCCTCCCACATCGCCCTTTTAAATATTCAACTATAGAACTGCTTCTGGTTTCCATCTTTGCTTGCTTTGGTTCGAGCTCCTCGCTCTGTATATCATCGCTTGTTATTTGACGTGACTAGGTGGTTGCGTCTTCTTCTGTTTGGGTGGACATACCTCGTCTCTCCCCCTCCTACATCTCCACCTTGCCTGCAGCTCTGGCCTGGGGTTTTATTCCCCTTGACACGCATCGGCCACTGACCAGATCTACAGGCAGCATATCTGTTTCATACTTCAAATTCGACCTTCACTTGCTCTAGAATCTCCCATATATCTTACCCGACGATCATCTCGACGACGCTTCCAACACTCTTGAGTTCCTCGACCTCCATTGACATTATTCTGAGTCCCCGGCCTAATCTGCTATTAGGCAACATGCATGCCAAAGATCGCTTTTACGGTATCACTCAGACCACCTTGCCTCTCTGCGCACCCGCCTACATCATGTCCGACTCACCATTCCCGCTATTGTGTCACTCGCAAAAGTCTTAATAGCGAGTTAGGAGAAATCGTCCATTGTTTCTTCTGCTTCTCAACTCATGAAATGACAGCGCTTGGATAGTGAGTGGAGGCAAGGTGAGAAGTGGATGGTGAGTGATAGCAGCTATACAGGGTGTGATGTTAATAACTTGGTCGTAGCATGCAGACTTAATCATACGGGCAGCTATAGGCTATGCTATTCAGCGTAGCACAGACTCTGAAATGAAAACATGATTGATCGCGAAGTTGCAAAGCACTTAGACTCCATAAACCATCAGCAAATGAATTGTGATTTGTCTTCTCGAGCGTCAAGAAACTTGCTTGCGATACCTTCTAGGTGCATCGTTCCGGCTTCCCACTTGGTGCAAGTGTGGGCGGGCAGCTAGTGCCAGTAGTGATGCAGCACGGTAATTTGTCCAGACCTGTAATGCAGATTTCTCTTCGGAACATCACATAAGTTAAATAAGTACCACGACGAAACTTGGAACATGAAACAGATTCTCTCTCTCCCTGCAGCGTACCCGACGCGTGTCAATCATATCGAGCACCTCCCTCCCTACACACTGCTGCTAGTCGACACATGCACGCGCTCCTCGAAAGCAATCGAAGTCATGGCGGTTGCTGTATCCGAGTCGGCCACGAGCTTGGCGTGATATTCTCGAACGCCAAGGATCAGGCGTGGTCCTAGTATAAACATCTGCACGACTATGAAAATTTGAAGAAATCCATCATAAATCTGAGCTTCCAGGGAAAATGGGTTCTAGGAAAATGATGAACCGGGATCGCATGCAGAGGTCAGCGAGAGATCGGCATACCGCTAAAAAAAAGAACCGAGCTCGAAGGAAGAAACAACAACAAAGCTAGCGGGCGCGGAACTTCAGCGGAAAAGGAGAACCGCATTTACATTATGAGCTCACCTCGCAAAGTAAGTCACGTGAGATCTCATTAACACCGTGAAACAGTCCCCAATGATCCCTCCTGCCGAGTGTCGTCGCAATTCACGGAAGTGTTTTACAGCAATCCTAACTGCGAGACACAGTGTGAGGACTTCCCATATGGTGCTGAATATCCAAGTGATGGTGGCCATACGTAGGCCATCTCCCTCAAAGGCAACATCACACTGATAGGTGCCAGAGAGAATGAACTCCTCTGATATTCATCAATGAGCCTCATGCCCTGAAGTGTTTCATCCATAATTAAGCTTACCCCCTGAAATATCCCTCGTTGATATACCGGTGAGCATTACACAGGCGATGTTGAAAGCCAGGAAGACGACGACGAGAAGGATCAGGACCTTTCTGGATCGCTGATACATGGCATGTAACCGAGTGATGATGATGACTTGCATTATGTTTTAGTCAAGTCAATATCACTGAGGTATTGCAGCTGTGTAGCTCACCACTCAGCATTACATCTACGAAGACACCCATCCAATCTTGTGCAATATACATTATCTGACCTGAGAAATCCCGTGAGTAATCAGGCTCGGAGGACCTCACACTCGAAACAAACTTACACCTGAGGACATTATATTGAACCAACAAGCTAGTCAAGAATCTCACTCACCCCTACATGGGAGTGAAGTCAATTGGATGGAAACGGCGGGAATCGGTGCAGAAATACTCACTGCATCGGTCAGCGGGATTGTCGTGACATCCGCTGCACAGCGCTGGTCAGAAGAAACAGACTGCGGTGAATATCAGGAGACATACTCAGAATGTTGAGGCTGATTGTTAGAGATTATTAGCACAACACCAATTGCTTGGACTTCCAAACATACACGGCATATATTCATTCCAAGATAAGCGCACCTATGATATTTTCAAGTCAGCACAGCTTACCGACCCGCTTATAACACGAGCTACATACACTCAGATAAAGAACGGTCATCAGGGACCAGCGTTGCCTCTGCCGTGAATCAAATATTTTTTACGTTGTTCTTATGACGTGGGACTCTGCTCACCCAGATCAGTTCCACCTATAAAACCATTCTTAGCAAGATGACGACGCGGTGATGGCATCAACCTACCTCTTGTCCTAATGTTAAAACTGGAAGTATCATAAGGAAATCAGCGACTCATTGATACTGTCTTGCTCACCCCAATCGTAGATCAGCCCAGCAGAAGGAGACAACTGTGAAACCACACCCAGGATTAAATCGACACATCCCGGTCATCATCCGACAGGCACCACGAACCTATAAAATAGCTGGCAACACGAGCTGCATTGATAAACGGCCACCAACTGGGATCATTCGAGACTAGGGTCATACTGTTAAAGGATGGATGTGAGCGAGCGACGAACTTGGTGGACGTATGTTGAGGGCATTCATGGTAGTTATACCACCATGCGGCGTCTTTGTGGCTGAAATGATCATCATAGGGATGATACCTGTCCCTGCCTTGATTGATTGAAGTAAGTAATGTCGCATGAAGCGAAGTAGAAAGGGGAAGTCAATCCAGTGTGCATCAGTTGAATCAAAGTGGATGTTGGTCGTGAACCTGCACAGCGATCGAACGCGTGGAATGTTTGAACACCGCGAAAGATCGAAGAACTGTGTGCGATATCTGCAATTTGCGTTCGATGCCGTTCTCCAGATATTTTTGCTACACTTGCATCAGTTAAGTTCATCAGTAAAATAAAGTAGTTCACCCAGGCCTGAAGTGATGTGACTGAATGATTCTCATCTGGATGAGCAATGGCACTCTCCGCCTCGCCGGCTCGGGCGCAGGAGCGCAGAGGGTCATTGAACAAAGTCTCATTCTGTCAACATGGCGCCAGAAAATTCAGACACGAAACATAGGGGAGGTAGACGACTCAACTGTCCCACCCTGGCTGCCAAGCACACCCCTCAATACCTCTCATCTCCGTCCTCGTCCTCAGCATCCGTCTCAATCTCCATCTCATCGCCGACTCATCAGGCCATCATACCATAAGGATGCTAAAAGACGGTAAACGTAGAACCTAATGCAAAATGCACTGCACTCAATTTGCATGTACTTACTGCGATGCATGAACCTTCGCATGCTTCACAATATCTTAGATGCATCATCCCTAGGGTGATAATCCGTGATTGATATCTGGTGAATATATGATGCCCGTGCATAGATTGAGAACGGAAATGAGAAGGCACTGGGGAACAAAGAAGACTCAGATCATCACACCCAGTGCAGGGTTTCATGGCCGAGTAGAAAGTCCGACTTACTGTAGAAGCTCATCTCAATGATTTCATAAAATGGCCATCGAGTTATCATTATCATCGCTCATAACTTCAAGATAAGTATTGCCTAAACTCGTCCTCTGCGCCGGGGTTCTGCGTACGTTTTGCTTTAGGATTGATTCTGATATCATGCCCGTTTCTCCTTGGTTTGGCTTTCTGAGGAACAACATCTCTCCACCGCCTTCTCTGGCAAAACCAGACCTTGCCTTAGACTTTGACAATTCAATCATGATTCATTGAAAGCTTCCCCGACAAGGCGATCCAAGCGAAATGGATTCAGTCCTCAGTAAAGCTTCCGTCACTCAAACGTATCTTCCTTTTTTGCACTTAGGCACCCCTCGTCCCGCCTCGAATCTCAACACTTTTGATCCACAACGCCGAGGTAAGTATATCTCTGTTCCTGCCGACGTCCTCTCACAATCGTCCTCAGTCTAGACCACTTCCAAAGCTCAACAAGACTCATCGCTAGCCACCTCCAACCATGTCCAATACAGATGCTGACACCTTTGACACCATTTCCTCCCCTCTCAGCGACGTCTCAAAAGACCCGAAAACAGGTGCCTCCACGCCTCACAAAGTCAGTTTCCAGACATTCCTGATGACTGGCAACCACCATCCCGGCGTTTTGCTTCACTTGTACGCTCTCGGCAAACCTGATCTCGAGGGATTGTGGCAGGAGGTGAACAAAGTGTACGGCTTCCGTCATCGTAGAGTGCGCTTGAGCGGTGTGGTGGTGGTGCAAATGAGTATCGTTTAACCCATCTATCTTACAAGACTGACGTCTCCGCTTTCTCACAGCAAGACATAGCCTACCCTCATATGCTTGCAGGTATTTTTATTCAGGATGCTAGTAGGCTCTAGACTCGAAACCCTCGACCACACATCCAAAGCAAATTACACACAGTCGGTAATGATGGCGAGACTGGTGTTTCCCAATAGCATGGGTCGTTCGTAGGACAAGCTACGGCCTGGAGTGGGACGAATTCGACGGGGTACGGGTCTTACAGAGCGTAACGAGCTGTCATTGACCCCCAGACCCTGGAACCGTTCAAGATGACGCGTCGCAAAATGTTGAAATACTTCCTTTTCTGCTGCACGTCGTATATTGCTAGTGCTTCATTCACGGCGTTTCTGGCAAGCTGTAGGCGTTCCTCTTGGTTGGATGAGAGTTGTGGGCTGACGATATCCAGGTGTTTGTGTGGTTTTTCTGGGGACGAGCTTCTCGGTGTCTCTTGTGGTGGCTTGTACTGTCGCTCCGCTCTTGGACGCTGTTTTCATCTGCAGGGATGCGCGAAGGACTGTCAGGACGTGTCTTTTGGCTGTCGTTTTGTGGATGGGCGTCGCACTCCTTGGTAGCCAATAGTCGGGTTGGCATGCGTTGTACGCCCGTGTCCATTTGGAGTCATTTTCTGTTTGCTCCCTCGAGTAGAGTGAGCGGTCACTCCTCCTTATTCAGCTGGCTACTCGTGGCCCCCGAATCTTCATCCACGTTCACTGCTAGACCGACACATCCACCATTCTTTGAACCCATATGATATGATTTCTTCGATTTCCTACCCTCGCGTCCCAAAACATCATCGCGTGCACTTTCACCTTACCGGCTGGAGCGACCTCTCTCCCAAACTGCACTTTGCGTCGATTGATATTCATGGTCAAATTCTTCTTCTTTCCGGGACTTTGATTCATTCCTCTTGTGGCATACAAAGTTTACAGGTTCTTGGCCGTTACCGCCGGGCGCCCACTCCTTATCATAGCGGCTGGTCACGACTCACGACTCTAGCGATGTTTGGACTCGTGACCAGCCGCCTTGCATGAGTGAGACAACGATGGACCTGTTTGGAATCTATATGATGTCTTCGACTTGTCCTCGTCGCGTGCACTTTGAAAACCTCACGAGGAGCTCTGCGTCCAGCTGGCTCGACGTCTCTCCCGATTTGTGCTAGGCCGCGTGGTTGTCCTCTTCTCGGTTGCGATTCGGTACCTGGTTTATTCCTCTTGTGACATAGAGATCGGATCTTGGTATTGTTAGCACCGCGTGATGAGTTGTGGGCCTTGGCACCCACTCCTCGTGATCGTCGGTTAGTCTAGAGCCTGCACATCGCTTTACACGGGTAGCTGGTAACGAGAAATGATGTTACAACAACGGGGTCGTAAAAAGGAATATTCAATATTCAATATCGAAACAGTGCGAGTACAATAACAAGACTAGAAATGACAAGGAAAGAAATGAAATGGAAAGAAAGGAAGGAAAGAACGATATAATCGTATATGTAGGACGATGCACAATGTCATGCCGTGCGATGCCAAAGCTATATGTACAGAACGACCCACCCGTCTTAGACAGGGTTCCAGACATCGAAAAACAACATATTCAATAGTGAAAGGAAATGAGTGGGAGGATGACAGACGGGACCTAATCACGGTTTCCGTTTCCCATTCACCACTTCCCCATCGACTATCATGCCGATGCCTTCCGCACTGCCGCTGCCGCTTCCATCCACCTCCCCCTCATCCGAATCATCCAGCATATCTATCATCTCCTCATCCCCATCCCCATCCTCCGATAAATGGGGATGCAAAACATGCCCAGCGGTGCGTACCCTAGCCCTCGGCCTCGTTCTCGAAGCCGTATCGCCCTCCACCTCAGTCTCCGCGCCATCCCTAACCATGGGCGGCGCCAACAACATCTTGACTTTCAACCCCTCATCCTCCGAAGATATAGGTTCTATTTCGATTTCGAGATCCGGTTCTGGTTCCTGTTCTATTTCGACTTCGACGTCTTCGTCGAGATCTGCGAATGTGCGGCAGAGGGGGCAGCTGAATGCGGAGGTGTGGGCTTCAAGGAGGGGGCGGATGCATTTGTAGTGGAAGGCGTGGCTGCAGGGGGCTATGAAGAGGGCTTGGCGGATTGTTACTGCGAAGAGGCCTGTTGTGGGTTAGCTTGGCGTGGGGGAATGAGAGATGGGGGGGACTTACAGATGCAGCAGTCGGGGATGTTGGTTTTTGGCATTCGTTTCTTGCCATGTGCGACTGCGCTTTGTGGTTGGTGGGGGTCTGCGGAGAGGGAGCGGAGCTGTGAGAGGGCATTTGTGCTGGGGAGGGATCAACTCGAGATATAAAGCGAATGAAAGGAAGGACGAACTTGAAAGCATTAGGAGCAGCCTGCCACTCGCGGCCGACCTCGACTCTTATCTTGACAGATTTATAGATATCCTCAGTGCCGCCCTGATAATCGACGCCAAGCTGAACGATATCGCCATCTTTAAGCTGATGTGGTTTGCTCTCTGAGCCAGCGGGACTTAGACGGAGATGATTGAGGAAGGTGCCTGAAGAAGATTTTGTGTCTTTGATGTAGAATTTGCCGTTGTCTGACCAGATCTCAGCATGGGCGCGAGAGACGACTTTGGATTTGAAGGCTAGTTTGTTTGTGTTTAGGGCGTTTACTGCTGCTAGGCCTATTCCTGAGCGATCTGTGAAGCGGCCTATGCGGAGGGGGGTGTCGCCGTCTTTGATATCGCGGGAGATGGGTTCGAAGCGGAGAGTGCGACGGGAATCGAGGTGGGGGACTAGACGAATGCGGTGAGATGGGGAGTTGTGATTGTTGACTGAGAAAGTTGTTGCTCGAAGGAGGGGTGGTGGGGGCATTGTTGGTGATGATGATTGGGGGGCTGTGTTGGTGTTGTTGACGTTACCGGCTGAACGCCTGCGCCTTAGGATGTTTGTAATTGGACCTAGATTTGTGATTTGAGCTGTTGATGATTGGAGTACGGTTGGTGCGAAACTGCGACGACGATGAGAAGAAGATGGAGGAGAAGGGAGGACTGGGGATAAGTCTTGATTGTCTTGGTGTGAAGTAGAAGTTCCTCTTTGGCGTCCGCGCAGAAAGGATCCCAAAATGGTCACTGTGGACCGTTGCGGTACCACAGCTGGTGGATCATTATTTAGGATCAAACTAGGGCTGGTCAGTACTCCAATGGTTGCATCCATGGTTGATGAAGAAGAAGATGAAAGTCGTGGTCGGTCTGTCAGTTGACTTTCAATTTCTGTCGATTATTTTCTGCAGTTGATGGAGGCGCTGCGAGCGGCTTGCGTAGTTCAAGGCACTTGTCCCTTTACGGCTCAACAAGGCTACCCGGCTCCGCCTCACCGACACTCGTCAATTTAGACATGTGATACCAACTAGTACTCTTAAGTGCCCACTATCATGTAATATTCATCGCCGTCGTCTACAATGTCTCATATATTGCTAACTCTATGCCAAGACAATCTCATATATCATAAATCACTTTCCTGTATCATAGCACAGCATTGCCAGCTCCGTGTTCACCTCGACTGAGACATCCAGTGCTCTCTATATTTGTAATCGGCTACTGCCGGCCCTACTTAAGTAAGCCACGCGCCCCGCCCACAGTGATCGTCTCCATCGTTAACACACCATCTACTCTTCACTCCACTCTCTCATCCAATCCTTATCCTCCAGTATAAAATAACTCATGCTCATCGCATGTCCCAAATTATAAACCGGAGATTAACCTCCCAGAGTGCGGCCCCCTCGCCTTTTCTTATCGCCTTTGATCTCGATGCGCTTTCTTTCCAAACATGATCCCTACCGGTCTGCACCACTCCCAGAATAGAGACGCTACACACGATCGACTCGATAAAGCACGTATCCTTCACAGTTCTGCTCCACATCTTTCACTCCTCCCCCTCACCCAAATGTACATCCTCAGACTCACGCAGTAACCCCCGCTATCCTGCGTCTGTTGCGAGGATAGTTCCTTGCAATAGTGGCGGATATCGGGCGTTCATCGAGGTCGCATTGCATTCACGTCTGAACTGTAAGACTTACAGTTGGCGTCGCTGCGTTTCGACCAGGATGGCTCTTCTCCAGGCTCGGATGCCGTTACGTCAACTCCTTCAGACCCTCCTCCACGATCCACGATATAACTTAGTGCTTGGGTCTAGGACATCTCATATAGCATTATCCGATGTCCTATATCCAGGTACTAAGCACTCCTTAGGAGCAGCCTTTATCTTTCGTTTCAAATCTGAGGATATGCTCTTCTGAAATTGACTTACGTCCGTCCCAGAAGCACGACGATCTGCATACACATTAAATGGCGATGCCGTTGATAATCAATCCGAATAGCTTCCCTTTCAACGGCACTTTGGATGACGACACGATTGGCGCCCGCTACATACATCAAAGTTCTTCCCTTTCTCAACTCTACTTGGCGCCGACCCGACCCGCCTTCGTGATACGGCATCGGCGTAAGTGGGCATCGCCGCTTTGGGGGTGCCGTTCTCTTCGCCACCTGCGGAGCTAACCATTCTCAACCCGTCGTTACCAGATGAGTTTCCAACGCCCTTTAGACATCCCCAATGTCTCACATCCCACTTTCTTCGCCTCCCTGATGATGTGCTTGTATGTGCTTGACTTAACGCATATGAGTGGCCTCGAGCGTCTCAAAGGTAAATACTTAGCTGCTCTCCCGTATGACGCGTCTGACCCTCTCGTAGACGTGCAAGCAACTTCAGACTATATGCGGGCTATGTAGTTCGCGCCCCATACCTCCGCGAGCTCAAAAGAGGGTCTATCGACTATTGTATGGGGATACGTTAGGATGTGTAACGTACTATGGGTAGGCTGATGAGGTTACGAGGTTATATGCTGCTGATGTAGGACAGGACCTTGTTGTTCTCAAGGGTGAGTGGTCGTTCTCTCATTCTTGCAATTGAATATCCTTGATTGATACCTCGTTTAGAATCGGCATGTCCTTTCTCTGCTTCCTAGTACTGTGACTTGTTGCCATCGCTCCCGCAAGTCCGCGGTGCTATATGCGATGTTCTATGCACGCAATCGCTCGTTTATCGTCAAGACAGCCCGTTCGACATTTTCTCGGAGCTGCGTAATTATAACACGCCCACATTTATCCATAGATCTTACTTATGCCTCTGCATGCATCGAACTCACTGCGGACGAGTATTCCATCGCCGAGTTGCGATATGCAGGGCGACCTACTCTGCTGGAAGATTTGAAATGGCGTTGTTTTTTTTTGGGCCGGTCGTCATTTGCGAATGTTATAGATCGATGATCATACCTCCACCATAATACTACACGATCAGAGATTTCCGGCTTTTGATCACCCGCTCGGTGGATTAAGTCTGATCAAGTGTTTCGATTGACATGGGAGTTTCAGATTCGACTACAAATATATATCCACGGTCCACGAAGAACATCGCAGATACTAATATTACAATGTTGATACCGTATACAATCGCTGTTGACCAGAACTGCAGTCAGTCAGATCCCTGATAAAGAAGCGCTAAAACTCACGCTAAAATGGCAGTCAGTCAAGAAAATCCTCCTCAGTGAGAATGCGGCCGTTGAGCATCTTTCCGAGGTGAGTTGGTAGATAGCCCATGCCTTTCCTTCTCATCCCGAACAACTCCTTCAGTGGAACAAGCTGTGATTGCTTGAATGAGCACCATGCTCTCGCAGCAGGGCGATTCTTCTTTCTGATGAACCCGTCGCTATCCGCTATCAAGTCTTCGTCCTTCAAATCCGGTGCGTTCAGTCCCAAGAAGCTGCAAGTGAGGATATACTTTTTGTAATTGGAGAAATAGAGTTGGCCCGCAAAAAGGTTGAGCTGGCAAACCGGCAGGGCTTTTGATGGTGTCAACAGTGGCGTCGAAGGAACACAGTAGAGGCGAAGGTCATCGCATGCCTGCATCGTTTTTGTGGTGCGAGGAGTGTATATGCACAGGTGAACTACATTGCTTCTGCGGATGACAGGTAGCAGTGTGTTTGCTTCGTTCGGGCTCACGACCACGAACACTCGGGAGGGGCCTTTAACGTTGCTGACTATAACCCAATTGACGGGCCGCACGTAATCATCCGCCTTTTGAGCAAAAGGAGTCTCCACCGTACGAGCGAAGTCATGGGTGACTAAAACATTTTGTGCCCACTGATTGCGCTCATGAAATACAGCAGTTGTGTTGTCAAGGCTGGATAGCGCTTGGATGAATGCAGATGACTCGGCAGGAATTCGGCCGGTCTCGACGAATCGACGGACGTCTTTGTGCAGAACATGGGCTGCAGGTGTGGCCCTGGGCGGTCTTTGCACCCGGCGCTCTTTCTCTACCTCGTGAACTACCTCCCTTTCTTGTTCCTCATCCATGCTTCTTTCCGGTGTCGATACAACTCCGAGTTCGTCGCACTTCTTCTGAATGTCTGGATCAAGAAACTTGGACGGCCGTGGAGAAGTATGTGGCGCATACATATCGTCCAAAGAACGCTCCTCTGGCTGTAACCAGGCGCTCTTCAGGTTGGAAACCGAAGCAGGCGTGCGCGAAGTACGGCATGAAGTAGGGGTGCGCGAGAATTGAGCCCATGAAAAATCCCGTTGATTGAAATGCAATCCCTGTTCAATCCAGTGGGATGCACGCATCTGAATATCAGTACAGGTTTCGAGCATCGCCCAATGCAGGATGTCTGCTACGTCGACCCCGTCGGTATCAGCTTTCCGAGTCGCTGAACGAATGCTCCGGTCGACTTCGGTGGGAGCGAAGAACATTACTGAGTGCCCATTGCCCAGCTTCCGCATTCGCATGCATCCTATGCCATTGGTTATCATCAAAACCAATATACGTGAACTCTGGAATTACGAACCTTGTGTCAGGCGGTCTTTCGTAACTTTGGGGCCAAGCGTGACAGCAGCTCGGAAACCGGAAGGCAACTTGACATCGGTTCCTCTAGTATGGGCGTCGTCTAGATATAACACGCACTGGTCAAGCTGTTGGGCGAAGGGGGACGACACAAGGGGCTCGACTGTCCCATCCCGACTGACAACGACGAGTTCATCATCATCATTGACAAAGACAGCAGCTTTGGCATCGCGCTTGGCTCGAAGCCATGCTTCGGCCAACTCCTGATTCTTCAATTCCAGCATCTGCGCACCCACGTCCAGGAGGACGCGAACCTCAGGGGTTTGTACGATTAGGGCGTCGATGAAATGTTGCACCTTTTGGCCGGGTGGTATACGTCTGTAGCAATTGTTTTCTGGGCGTAGAAGAAATGCCAGGACTCGGGCATTAGTGCTGCGTTGGTGATCAAGGTCGTGCTGCACCATCGAGCTCGGTAGCAGATATCGATTGTCGTTTGTGCCAGAGAAGCCGGTTGTTAAATGTCTCTTCTCTTGAGCGAGATCCCACCCGGAGCAGGTCAGCTTATTGGGGAATCCCTTAGCTTCCCTGGGGAAAACTACCCGGGACAGGTAGAAATCAACGACTGCCTTATTGAATGCGAACAGCTGCTCAAGGTCACGGAGCCGCTCTGCGGATTCTGTATTGATTCCGCTAAGGTGCTGTAGACCTTCTGGAACTGATTGAAGTCCGAGCACCCAGGATTCATACTCGAGGGCGGGATTATCCTGCTTCAGGAGAAGCTCGAAGCATAACATCAGCTGCTCATGAGTGAGACCCGCGTAGTAGTATGACAGGCATGTAAGGGTGATGGCAACATCTGGATGGCCAAACTCTGCCCGCAGCGAGGGCATGTCTTTAGCACGGAATGGAACGGCTAACATCGTTCGCTTTGGGGCAAGGCCGTAGTCCACGCGCCAGCGACGTTCTTTGAGGGCGTACACCAAGATACCACAAGCCAGCAATCCACGCAAGACTAGGAGGCCGGGCCAGACGGTGGTGTGTCTATAGTGATCCTCCACTAAGCTGATACAAGTGTCGGATATATTCTCGGTTGCGATGAACTGGCGGACAGCTTGTTTGACATGGAGAGATGCTTGGTCGAAGCTGAGATTTTGAAGTGCGCCACTAGTGATATCTTGTGCGATCCATTGGACCAATTCTTCACCTGCTGTCGGATGCAAAACGCGGATGAATGGGAACACCCCATACTCGCGAGTAGACACTTCTGAGTGAAAGGGAAATGTGCTCATGAGTCGATGGGCGTGCTTTGCGACGAGACTCAGCACTTGTTGCGTCGTCGTCCACCTGTCGGGGTGACCTTGAAGCGAGTTTTGGAGACCAACAGTGTACACCAGTTGATAGCGGACGTGAAGAATTTCATCGCTTTCATCCAAGATGTCGCGTGTATGAATGTCAAGCCACAACTGAGCCCGCAGCATCTCTTCAGCAGCTTGAGTCCCGGTCGACAGCTGGCGATCAACAGCCATCAACTTGAACGACAAAATATGGTCCGGTTGCACAACAAGAATGCCCTTGGTGTCCATGCATTCTTGCATCAGGTCACGATACATTTGCACCTTCGATGAGTCGATAGAGAGCGCGCGGGAGAATGGAATATAGAAAATGCGCCTCTGCGCAAGGCCACTTAGTCGTTCAACCAGAAGCTGGAACATCTGAGCAGACAAGGATTTCAGCACGATTACTCGAACCAGTTTGTGGCCATCTGAAAGTGCGGCTGCTGCGAGTGGAACAATCACGTAGGATTTCCCTTCGCCCATGTTCAGCTGGAGAGAAGTATTTTTTCTCGTGCATGGCGACATCATCTCCAGCGCAACCTTGATTTGGACGGGCCGTGCCAAGAACTGGCTTTCAATCTAAGAACGCCCATTATCAATAACCGTGAACGGATGACTTCTTCTGGAAGCGTACCTGTATTAAAAGCCAGTCGGGGTACAGCTCCGGATCAAATCCCTCACATTCTTCGTTCTCTAATTCCTTGAAGAACTCGACCCAGTTTTTCTTAGCGGCAAAGATGAACAACCTTCGCGAACGTTGCACTTGCAACAGCATCTGCGACAAGCGGACGAGAGCGGTACGCCAACCCTTTCCCAAAGAATTCCCTGATATAGAAGCCATACGAGTGAAGAGGAAGTTTGGTGTAACTCGGGGCCACAACCCAGCATTGTATAACGCGCTCTCAGCAACAGAAGCAGGAGATAGGACGTGTACGATAGTTGCGAGGGAATGTCGGAACTGCAGGCTATGGAGAGAATGGTACTCGAGCAATGATTCTGTCGTGTACGGCGAAGAATCTGGTGGGGCAACAGGCTTTTCTTCGCAGAAATTTGACCTGCTCTTGTCCAGATCATTAGCGTAGTTACGGCGGAATTTGTCACTTCCTCGTTCGCGAAAATCATCGATCAGCTGTTGCAACCTCGCTGTGACTCCGGAGTCTGGAGATACCAAATCTCTCCGATTGGAGATGGGCAGAACTTGTGAGGACCTGCACTTGTGTATAACGGGCGGATTCCTATTGAAAAGATACTGGACATCAACCGATGAGGTCGGTGAAAAAACCTCCGAGCCATCAAGGCGGGAATCAAGGTCGTATAGCAATGGTAGTTTAGACGGAGGATTGGGAGTGTAGAATCGTTTGAGGGTCGCCTGCAGGACATCCAGGTGTTGTTTCAAACGATGGTTTCGCCAACAGCTGCGAAATACCGGACAAAGTTTCCCCGACAGTTTATTCAGATTGTAGCAGTTTACTTGCAGCGTACCAAGTGCTGGAGGATCTTCGCATGGCCAAGCATCCCAAACTTTCCTGAGAATGAGTTGCTTTTCAGAGTGACACTTGGCTTCGAAAGCTGCATAACGGCGCCTTCCAAGAGCCATTTCATCTTCCCCAGGCATTGCGGCTAGCTCTCTCTCCTGGCTAGCTTCATAATTTGTAGTACACGAATTGATGATATTGTCCAGTATCGCATCGGAAGGCGCGAAACCATCCGAGAGATCATAGGAGGCGAACTTCGGTGGGTCACCTAGGCTGCGAATTTCGGGAACCGTGGCGAAGGCTAAGAGTGTTGGGATAATCGCATTATTGTCCAGCAAACCATATGCTGCTGAAGCCAGGGTGAATACCAGCTGAACTGTCTCTTTCCTCGTAGCACTGCGACAGCGGTCGCACGCAGAAAGGAAGACGTCGGGTAAATTAGGTTGAAGCCAGTCTTTGGAGTAGCGTAAGCTAAGTGATTCGACAACGCCCTGAACATCTTTCCACTGAATCAACAGATTAAGGAGATCCCGTTGTACCGGAAGCCTCTTTGGCCACTGGTATACCATGAAGGCGGTACGAAATGCCCTCTCTTCCGCATGTTTATCGGGAACATCACGCGAAGCATAGATCATATCCTTGCTACCGAGTGGAAGTGAAAGAGAAAACTGGCTAGGATAGACTGCCGATGCACGAATGGATGCGCGCTCGAGAAGGTGATCGGTGAATGGCGGAAGATCGAAGTTAGGAAGGGTTGAAGACCCTTCGGAGAAAGTTGACAACTGCATGCCGTAGTCCATGATAGATTTAGCCGCTGGATGAAAGCCATGGTGCTGTGTGAGTGACGCAAGACATGACCACGAAACTGTCTGCATCTTCCGAAGATGGGTGGGATACCAGACACGCCTGGTTGACAGCGAGCTGATCTCGCGCAAAAGATCTGCATCACGAGAGCGAAGCTTCATGAAAGAGCGGCAAGCTGCAGAATGCAAGAGATGCAATGCTTCCTCTGTCCCCGTTCGACCTGTCAAGGGATCAGGGAGACAACCACTGGTAACAGCGTGGAGGAGCGCCTGGTAGAGCTTGGTCGTCAGACCGACGTTCCCAGTGAGACAGCGTAGATCTGTATCAACTCTGTACACGTGGTATGTAATTCGGGTGCCTTCAGGAGCGATGGTAACTCGGACGTGATGGTCATTGGCGACGTATGAGATACGACCATATGGGATGATGACGGTGCGTGGATGCCCACCCACAATTTGGGACTTTGGACGCAAGACGAGCTGGTTAGTCAATCCCAACATTGTTCCAGTCGACTGAATGGTATCGACGACCATGTCGCGCATGTTGCGGGACTGCAGTTCCCCATCCTCGTCGATGAAGAATTCAAGACCATATCGAGGTAAATCAACCTTCAATGAGGGAGCGTTGTCGGATGCCTTATTACATGTGACCATGATGTAACGCGCCTCCTCCAGAGGGCACATCTTCTTGAAGATCATGTCCCACGTTTGGCTGCGTATGTCGACAAGAGTAACACCGCCCGCATGCTGCAGCGTTGAGAGGCCCGAAACAGCAAAATGCAGGACCCAATTTTCAGGCGAAGACTTCCACGCATTGTCTGCTGGCCGAATCTCTATTTCGCTCGTGTGTAGGTTGAGCCAATGAGTGTGGCCCATGATCAAGGTCGTCGGTAGGTCATCGACAAATTTTTGGCTGGGAATGAGCTGAAGGATAGGTGAACCTTGTTCAATATGCTTTATGCGGATGATGAGATTGTTGCAGTCGCGGAGAGCGAAAGAAACCTTCAGTAACAAGTGAGCACATCATTTCACTGCTGAGTGACGACAACGAGGGTGACTAACCTGATGGTCGCAGACATTGCCGCGTGTCGCATACTCCATTCCAGGAATATCAGCTGGAACGATGTCCAGAACTTGCTGTAATTGATAAGTCAGCGTGTATCAACAGAGTCGCAACTTGAAAAGGCTGACATCACCAAAGATTGATTGGTAGGTAGGATGTTGCACTATCATTGACGGCAGCCGGCCCAGCTGCTTCCCGTCTACAAGCAAGCACCCACTAACCAGATTGAAGTGCACATCTTGCGGTGATTGAGAGCACGACGGCGCAGTCTGGGTCACAAGCCAACGAGAATTCGGAGTCGGCAGTGCCCTCCAAGGAGTTCCTGGTCTGTAGCTGCCCCAGATATCAGCCATCGCGCAATCAAGACCCTCCCTGTGAAGCTCTGCATATTGACGAACAGCAGGCTCTAATGCGTGACAGCATCTCTTGTCTCGCTCTAGCAGTAGCTTGGAGTGTTGTGGAAGATCGTCCATTTGGCTTGGGGTATTGTCATAAATCATGACCGCACAATATGCGAATACCTTGATGTCGTCGCTCGATGTCAGGAGCAGCGAAGTGTCACCATCAACATCAAAGGTGCTCCGACATGTGACTGCCATATCACGAACACGTCCTTGCAACTCCCGACTGACCATCTCGTCGTTGTTGGCTTGCATTTTCCCTGAAAGCTGCGTCAGTAACGTAAGGGTCGCAGTACGTATCCTTCGAAGTAGCGAATATCCCCGACTTTTAATACTCTCTTCCTGAGTCGAGGACAAGACACGGCACACAAGCATGACGATAGTGCTGATCGTGACACCTTCCAACCAATTTCCTTCCACGCTTGCCATCAAATACTCCAGTTCTCCAAGTAGTGCACTAAGGAAGTGCACACTGTTCAGCTCCTCGTGCCAAATAAGGCCGTCGTCGGACAAAAGTGGGCCAACTTGTGAAGCAGCCTGCGCTAACAGCAGATGGACTTCCTGACGTCGAAAATTGAGTGTCCTCGCACGAAGTTCGCGTAGCACATTCATCCATTGCAAGTATGGTCCACTCCGCAAGGCTCCAAACGCGATGAATTCGTGGATGGTCATATCCTTGTGACAATCAGCCTGATTGGCTATAACCTCGTTCGACGCATGGGACGTCCCCACAAGATACCGCTGCAAACCATCATATGGTCCCTTGGGAAGAAGGAAGGTGCACAACTTGCTGGGATCATATCGCAGTAGTGCGTCGGCGGCCCATGCACCTGTAGTTGTATCGAAAGGCCGAAATACGAGTCCGTTGTTCACACAGATGCTATCGTCCGTCGTGGGAATGTGAGTGCGGCTGTAATGGGAGTTGTTGAAGGGTTTGGCATCCGACGCTAACGTCAGCCTCTGCCTTGGATGGCAATTATGATACCGTTGCAACGCAGGATAGTCCGGCAGTGTCATGAAGGCATGAGCGGGTAAGATTGCTGCTTCTGGAGTACAGACGTCAACGAGGACATGAAATGTCGTAGATCTCCACATTTCGAATGTGATGGGGCATCCCAGCTCAAACACGACCACGATTGCCTCCTTTTCACGGGCTGGTAGCGGCCACTCGTGAACGGTAATAGTCATGGACTGCATCTCCTTTTCCAGGCGACACTTTTCACAGCGCTTTTTCTTATGGGATTCTCTGCCGCGGGAATCGATGCGGGACGCATGTGGTAAGCTTGCTGCGCTTTTTGCTATGTTGGAGTACCTCGCGTTGAGGGCCCGAAGCTCATCCAGCTTCTGCTCTCGCTTTTCCTGAGCATCCACCTCGATGGCCAGCTTCAAACTCTGCAGCCCGGATGACCGGGAAAAATACCGCACTGCGAATGACTTGTCGTCGATGGTAGACGCGAACACCGATAGACGGCTGGAAGCCTGGCAATGACGAGCTTCAAGGTAGGCGTGTAACTCGTTTAGACGATCAAGGGCTGAAGATTTGCGGATTAACAGGCACTCCCAAAGGGTCAGTGGGATTTCGGGGGAATATTCTGCCAGGAGTGGTATTTGTCGAACAACGATCTTATCCATGGCTACCCATAGCTCAAAAAGAGTGAGAAGCATGATGGACAAATTCTCTGGATTTCCCTTGTAAGTGATTACCGCTCTTGAGGAGTACGCGGAGGCGCATGCTGCAATGGAGACGCATGCAGAATCGATGCTCTGAAATGAAACGCGCGTTACCCAGTCGTCGATCCTTGATCTAACGACCATCTCGAAGTCTGCGAGGGCAAGAGATGGTTCTGCAGCATGAGCGGCTACCAGGAAGCTAGCATCAATGTCAAGGAAATTATCAATTGTCCCGCGCGCGTGGTGGCTGGGATTGAATGGGGTTGGTAGGGGGGACGAATGCTGATTCTGCAAAGCTTGGCGTATGTAGTGTCGGCTCGTGTTCAAGGAAAGATGGGTATCTCGCAAGACTCGGAGGGACTCGGGGACCCAATGAGGTGAGAGCCGTTGCGTGTCTTGAACAGATCCCCATCTTTCTTCCAAGATACTCCTTACGTCACTGGTGACCGCACTGACCATCTGCGATAACTCCGGAGAAGCGGAGGATCCAAGCTTGAAAAGACGGCGTGCAATCTTTGCCGACATGAAGTGTAGCATGTCATTTGACAAGTCATGGTCGAGGGCGAGGGTCGTGAGCCTCGCCATGAAGAATAGCATGAATGATTTATATGTCGTCCGTCCGAGAGCACTGCGCTCCAGAGTTGTCTGTAAGGCAACACGAATGGCAAGCCAAAGTGGAGACCGCCTCCACGGCAATTTCGCGCTGTCCCACAGCGCATCATCTCCGATACGCTTGCGGATGCGAGGAACATCAGCAATGCTCCCGAGGCTACGCAGTATACCGGTCAGGAGTTCAGTGATATATCGAGGATGAGTTGTATCTCTCTCTTCGGGAACAATGGACCCGGCTTTTTTCCTCGTCGCTGCCGTATCAAGGACATCTTGATCCATGCAAACGAGAAAATTTGCCAGCTCGGCATGAAAGGTAGCATAATCGATGTTCGTATCCGGCACCGTGATAGCAGGTCCAGGGTACGAACAGATCAGCTTTCCCTTTGCGCCCATCACTGCGGTGGAGTCGGGAGAGATCTCGAACGATTCGAATATAGTCTCAGATTCGAGTTTTCTCATGACCACCGCCGCATTTTGTGCACGAATCATATATACGAGGACATCTGTAAGTTGATACTCAACACGGAAAAAATGATGATGACACGAAAATAAATAACAGACCTTTGTTGTGCATAGCACTGATCTGAGATTCGACTTCCTTTGCGGACATCACGCTGAATTTGATTGAATCCTTGAGGTTCCGAAGCATTTTCAAACTGCTCTTCCAAAGCAGCTGGTGATCGGACGGCAGCTGGTCGCTGAAAGCGAGAGCAGCATCTACTACCGCCTGCGATAAGGCCAAGTCGTTCTCAAGGGAATGGTCACTCCCTTGCGGCAACTTGAGGGGGAAAAAGACATGATTGTTGATATATTCCAGACCAGATTGGTCTGTTGAATGATGTTTTACTCTTGAATATTGAGGCATGTTATTGGGATGAGAAGGAGGGTGCAGTGGCTACGGACGGCCACTCAGCTAATAAAGACCCACTAAGCGCTCTGGCAGCTGGGCTTGTACAATGTACCACAATTTACGGTCGGATGGTCGCTAGGAGTCCATTAATAGCATTTGCTGTCGCAGGAGTTTCGTATGAGTCTAATTCGGGTGCCGATACGGTCATCGAGGCCGTACATAGGGAATTGTGATTTACTTGAAGAATGACTCAGATCTCAAACAAAATTTGTGCACGCAGGTCGATTTTGAGCCTGCACAGTTACAGCCTGCAGGCCTGAAGGTTTGATGCAATGCAGAAAGTAAACTACAGGTAACGGTGGAGTCTGTGCGGTCACTGCGGTGTACTTATCAAGGTGCATCAAACCTCTCTACCATTTGGCGCTCAATAGCTTCGAATCTTCTCAGCTCCAACACTCCTCAATCAACCTTCCATCCCTCCCATCGCAGCTACATACTCCACGGCCTCAGCATTCGACCTTCCTCCGACCTTCTCCACTGCACCCCGCACGGCTTCACGAGCCGCAGTAGGATTTTGTTCGAAGAACATCATCGGAACTTAGGACATCACGCGCCACATTTGGTCTAGACCGACCCTGAGATGATAAGGATGCCTCGTTGCTGCCCCAACATTGTCCAAATATCCTGTGCGTCCTTCTGCATCTGATCTTGCACATACGTTCATTTGACCCCTTCCGGTCCGTCACGAGAACACGCAACGCGGTAGCGGAGTTTTTGTTCTTCCGCATAAGATTCCCATTCCGAGTGATAGTGATTATCCTTGTGTGCAGAACGGCAACCAAAGTACAAGGTAGCATCTGGGGTCATGAGAGATCAGCTGATGTATAAAGACGGCCATACATACTATTGTATCCCCCATGTATACGTTGTTCGATGACGGCACACATAGGTGCGATGCCTGTTCCTGGAGGTAAATTTCGCGGGGATAGATCTGACGGCGCCCGGAGGTGAATTGGGCTGAAGTGAACGCAGCGTGGCCTTAGTGGAGGGAATAGGTCAAAGATATAATCTCTTGGTATCCTTGCTGACCGAAGCTCGGACAAAATCTCCCAGATCGTGCGCTTCACGCATTGACAGTAGTTCATCTAGTCTTTGTGTTCGAGCTCGTCGGTGGCGAAGTATCGCAGCAGTTGGGAAAAAAGAGCGGCGGGGAACGGCATTGACATTGAGGTAACGTGTGAAGAAGATTTGAAGAGAGACGATTCTCAGCAGATGGTCGGGCACTGTTTGATCTGCCAAAGTTTAGATAGGGTGTACTAAGGTACTGTTGTGTCGTACCTAACATTGTATGTTCTACTGTGAAAAGATCATCGGCAACATTTGCCCGGCCCATGGTGACAAGGAAAGAGTCAACCTCTGATGCAGCTTCAGACGGATGAACCACAGCAACGTCCCCAGGATTATATCTGGGCTTCCGCATCAGTAGCTGTGGATTCGGAAGACAAAGACCCATGCTTTATATCGTCTTCGAAGGAGAGCTCGAAATGACGAACGTCCTGAAACCAATCTTCCGCAGTGATCCATATGTTGCATTTCACCGAAGCTGTGGGATACTCTGTGTCCTCATCCAGAGGATCGGGATTCAGGGAGGTATCAGACGTCAGATTGAGCGTGGAAACGCGAGGTGGTGGTCAACCGGCCGGCATCATCAGGAAAACCCTCCCGCCCTAAATTTGTCTAAAATACCTGAATTATCCAAATTTACGATAATTGATCTAATTGGTCTAATTAGCCAAACTATTGAGATTACCTTCTAATAGTCCAAAGATCCAAGAGTCACTAAAAATTCGTGATAATACACAAGGCATTATCTTCTAACTTCAAGCAATGTACAAAAATAAAGCCATTAGATTGCTATGCCTGGATCATCATATACAGCAGCTGATACTATATAGAAAGGAATATATCAAGGGAGCCTATGGTGCTGGATCTGTTCAACTATTGTATACACATACGAAACACACAGTTACTCATTCGCATACATACTCTAGTAATGTAGGATGACTTGACAAGCCCAAGTCGGCGGAATTGAACACCTTGTCATTACCCAGCGATACCAGCAAGCGGTCTGCGATGAACTCGATGTACTGGCACATGAGCTTGGTGTTCATCCCCATGAGGCCAACAGGGAGAGGTGTCTGGAAAGATAGTCAGATAAGGGTAAGGTGATTGAAATGACGGACCCATCAGGGAGTCTTCTGCTCAATGGTAACAGCCTGAGTAATGATGCACTTGACAGTGTCAGGGTGCGGGCGACACTTGAGGTGGCTAAAGAGCAAGCACACAAAGTCGGTGTGCATACCCTGACATCACGGCTGATGAGCTCATTGGAGAATGTAAAACCAGCCATGAGACCGTGTTTCTTGAGCCAGAAGATAGATGCAAAGGAACACGAGAAGAAGATGCCTTCGACGGCAGCGAATCTTGCGCTTGACACAGGGAATAGTCTCCATGGTATGGAAAGCCTAACAGCCGCGCTCTGTTACCACCCGTGACATGGCCCATAATTAGTAGTCACAAGTCAAGGACTCCGTACACTTCTAAAGAGACCGCGAAGATCGGCAACCTATATATTCCATAGCACAGCGCGGCTGTCTGGCTTTTGTTCTGCAGTCAAAGTCTCATCTCGACAGGTATATGGCATTACTGAGTTAAATACAAGAAAGCCCAGATCACCACTCGTCTCCATTATTATCCTCTTCGTCATCTGTGAACTCCCAAACAATTACACCATTAAAATCCTCATCGGAAACTGCATCACTGGCAGCATGTTGGACATCAGGTTCATCATCGGCTAGTAAAGTGTCCAGCTGCACGTGATGAGAAACATCTACGCCAGAAAGTTAGCATGACTAGCCAAGAAAAAAGGTGAATCCAACCTAACCACGCCCCCCACGGACGCCTCCCATGTAATAAAAACCACTGTCGTCGTCCTGGAATGGCAAGTCTTCATGATTATCGAGCAAAGGTAGTTCGTCGTCATCCGTGACAGATTCCGTGGCAGATATGATTTCAGCTGGTAAATTGTCACCGAGCTGGATAGCATTGAGCATATCCAAATATACTGCCCATGCAGAGTCACGAGTGATGACGGGACACCCCAAGTGGGTGTAACAAGAAGCAAGGTGATGACCAAGAGTGCGTGGTACGAGGTCAAATACCGCATGAGAAGAATTGATATAGATGTGACGAATATGTTCAATGGCACCTGGCGCGATGCCGATCTACACACGGCAGATTGTTGAGTGCTATCTCTGCAGTACCAAGCAAGACCAAGACGTACCTTGAAATCGAGTGCTCCAAAGTCTTCAGGTGAATTATATATCATGTCTGGAATCCCATGTGGTAACACCTTATGTGAGGTGCATTGTCAAACATCAAGGCACTGGCCGATCATCATTGATCCATGTACCTTATTTCGATCACGCCTTTTTGCAGTGTTGTTGACACGATCCTTGTATGCATTCAACTCCATCTGCAACCAGGGTATAAAAACCCAGTGAAAAACCATACTGTGCATTTTTTATTCAGTAGATTCTGGCAAAAACTACACGATACCACTCACATTTGCAGAGTATTAGTGGCATCATACCAGCCTTCACTCACGCCAGTATCCAAAAGACTCTCGAAACCAGGTGTGAAGCGGCACCGAAGCTGAGACCACGTTATCTCCGGCATTACATTCTTCTTTGTCCACATCCAACGGTGTTGGAGTGTCCCCTGCAATGCAGGGTCATGCCACTGACGCAGCAGGGTGTGTGCATTGGCAATCCCGAAGTTCTCAGTGCCGAGATCACTCTGGGTAACCAAAGGCATATCTAATAAGGACACGTCAATAACATACGGCATGCCAATTGTTATAAAACACTCACGTCCGAGCTCCATGAGGGTGTCAAGGTAATAAGACAAGATAAGCTGAGGGTTTCTGTTAGAGTGCCATACACGCATCCATATAATACGCCCAGAAAAGGGCTCGATTCCAGTATGCAAAGTGAGACCGAACCGGAGCCACTTGTCATGCTGGTCAACAGCAAACAAATCATTGACGCCGGCAGCCCAGAATCGCTTTCGGCGAAGGCGTCTTGCTTTACGCTGGCGAACCAGGTCGGGTTCATAGGTGGCAAAGTACGACTTCATGATCCTTCTGCAATAGTGTCAATTATCTGTGATGAATCAACCATGGCAACTCACCTGGGAACAGCCATCTCCCTTTCATGAAATAACAAGCTGATCATTTCTCGTGATCCCACATTTGGGTATATTCGTCGAAGATCAACCATGGCATCATGAATGGTTTCGACTGAATGACCTTGCTGCCGTGCACGTTTAAGCCCCATATCAGATCGAATCTCCTTTAACTTGGTGATTCTGGAAGAAATGATAAGCATGGTAGTGAAATATATCCAGTTCTCACTTACCCGATTCCATAGCGGTCAGTATCAATGACCTTCCACAGTTCCTGTACAATCGCCTTGTCAGTGAGGCGGGCCTTCCAGAAGCGTAGTATGTGAGGGGCAATCTCATCCAATGGTGCTGTATCACAGTTCAATGCTTGGTGAGAACCAACGTGAAAGACATTAAACGCTTACGCAGTGGCTTGTTCTGATTTGGCATTGATGTGAAGCACGGTGAAGCAGAGTACTGTAACAAAATTTGAAGTGTAGGGAGTCCGAGAGGAGGACAAGGATGTCTGTACCTTTTATGAGAGTGCAATGTGACTGCAGTGTGCACTCACAGCCGAGGATATAACATCAGCAAAGTACTGTAGCTCCGCCGCGCTGTCAATCAGCTGACTCCTGTAACGTAACTGGAGGTCAGTAGCTGACTCTAAGTGGTGCGGATAATGACAGAAGTGGTTCAAGTTTGCAGTGTTTGCATCTGCAACGTAACTAGAATTCAGTGAGGACAAGTGCAAGGAAAAAGAGAAGGATCTTGTTGAAGACTCCGAGTCTTGGCGATTTCAAAAATGGATCCACTGCCATTGTACTAGGCTTCACTATGGATGGAGAACGGAGAAGGGTACACGCTGACCCGTCAATATCGGATTCGCAGTTGAGGACAAGTGCAAGGAAAAAGAGAATCCAAGTCTTGGCAATTTCAAAAATGGATCCACTGCCATTGTACTAGGCTTCGTCATGGATGGAGAATGGAGAAGGGTACACGCTGACCCGTCAATATCGCAGTTTATGGAAAACACTGCAGGTATGTTACCAAGAAGAGCCTTGTATTAACAACAATCAAATAAGTATTATGTGAGTAAAGTGAAGAAGTCTGCCCCGGTTCCGAGGGAGAGAAAGGCATGAATTGTTGACAGTGTGAGTAAAGTGAAGAAGTCTGCCCCGGTTCCGAGGCAGAGAAAGGCGTGAATTGTTGACAGTGTGAGTTTGTCATTGCCCACCGTCATTCTCTCTAAACTCACTGTCACAGTCTTACTACATCATCTGCTGCTTATTCTATCCCGCCATGAGTATCTCACAAGGTTTCATTGTTGTATTACTGCCGTCTGGTACATACAATTCATTTTGTGTAATTGACTCATTTGCCGCCTTGTCTTCTGCCTGAGTACTCAAGTTCCCAAACTCCATGGATCTCAGACTGGAGAATCATGGCATGGTGTCAGTAGCTCCTGATCACGAGTTCGTCGCAAACATGTGGTCTGATTCTTGAAGCAATACTTGACAACTTTGAGTCTCACTGATCCACAGAAGTCATACACATGGCTCGGACTCCAGTCACTTTTGCAGAGTGATGTGCTGGTGCACAAGTCAGTTTCATAGGTATTTAAACTACAAGACACTACTATGCCATCCGAGTCGTCCCCTCTGGTCCATCTCCCCATTCTTTCCACACCCTCTATGGAACTTGTATCGCAATTCACTGAGGACACATATGCCAAGGAAGACCGCATATGTGAGCGGCCAACCTGTGCTGCTAAAATCCTGAAGGGCGACCCTTGCTTCTACATTGCTACTATTGACCCCAACAAACCAGGCCGCTTTGTCTGTGGCTCATGCCACTTGCGCTATCAGAAGAAAGCAGCAACTACTGTGAGACCTTCCAGTAAGTTGCACTTTCTGTACAGTCCGCTCGAGCTCATCCATGCTCACAGGTCAGGGCATTGGGTTCCGCATGCCAAGTACTGACCAATACCAACCACCCCGCCCTCTCCCAGATTTACATGGCATACGGAGATCTGTCAATGCTGCCCAAAGGACTGGTGAGCCTATTTATGATTCGTGTCTGTTGCAGGACTTGACATTCTTATAGCCACAATTAATCCTCCCAGAGTCATCGCTACATCGCATGGCCTCCAGGATGGTCGTTCAGGGCCAATTCTTGCTATACCTACCGGTTCAAGCTGGAATCAGACCTCTCACAGACTTGGAGTGCCAGTTGGTTACACTGCCAATCATGCCGCCCATGCTTCCCAGCGTGAATACTGGTCGAAACTTTCCTATACTATGGGCTCACATGCAGAGACAATCACTCTCGATATTTCTGCTGTGCATGATGCTGGCCCAAAGCGTAAAGGCAGTCGTGGTACACCGATTTCAGTGAGTATTCCATGCTTTGTATGTATGAACTGCTATCTTGAACTTCAATTTAGAATATCCACGAAGGGAAAAAGGATATTCACGCACAGATAGATGCACCTGGCCTCATCAACATTGCGCTTGATACTATCTTACCCAAGCTCCTTGCACTATCTCCGACATTCGCATGGCGTACCTTGGAATTCATTGTCCGAGATGCAGGCTGGGTCGATCTTTCAACACATCCAGCCAATAGGCCATATTTTTACTCGGAGTGCTGGCATACATCGAAAAGGGGTGGCAAAGAGTCTAAGGTTTTTAAGTCAAAGCAGTTTGCCTTGATAGTAGTCGTCCCTGAGTCCCAGTGGCTCAAGTATGAAGAGTGGCTTGAGAAAACTGAGGTCAGTCTAGATCTGTGCCATTACTGTGGTCATATAATTGATTTAAATTCAAAGGAGGAAATTCACTATCTTGCACGTCCACTTGCTCGGGATGTCACTGTCTCACCAATGATAGAACAACGACATGCTGATTTGCCCGTCGAAGAGTCTGTTACAACCTCAAAAAGGGTTCGTCAGCGCAGTGATAGCATCCCCATTAGTGCGCCATCCACTAGTGCACCATCCAGTGGTTTGTCACCGCCCCACAAAAAATTAGCAGCTGGCAGTGCCTTCTGCACTCCAAGCCCTGACCGTGAGGGCCTGAAACAGGCACTGAGGATTGGTGGAACTGTTAACTTGAATGTTAAACAATGTAAGCCCTTGTTGACGTCCTATATCAAATTTTGCTGACGTGCCTAGTGTTGGATTTACAGAATGAGAATGTACAATACTATCCGATACCCACACGCCCTCTTTCGGTCATGCTGAAGAACGCCGAATTTCTATCATACAATATCGAAACTGTCGAGTGCTTGATGGGTCAATTGACCATCAACCTGTCCATGCCCAGCATGTTGGGTGCGGGTGCTTTCAAGACAGCCCACCCAGGCTGGCTGACCTTGTTTTCTCCTCCTTCGTCTGGTCTTGGATCTCGGACACGTCATGAAGTTGCAGTCAAGCGGGCCTACTATCAGGCTTACCCACCAGGAACCAGCAAACCATCCCTTAAGTTCAAAATCGGCCACTATGCTCTCGCAGATGAGGTGCCCAAACTCCTTAAAGAGGGGAATGTCCTTTACTGGGCCCAGTCACTCCTGCAACTCACTTATGATTTCATTGATCGCTCCATTGCCAGTGCATCCGAACTTCCTCCATTCCAAATTCCTCAAGTTCGCTTCGTGGATGGTGGTCTCGCCTTTGCTTTTGGTCCACTACCCGCACCCAAAGCAGGCTCATCGATGACAAGCTCAGCACGCACAGTTTATCTTGTAGAGGAACTCATTCCTGGTGGAAAGGAAGAATTCCTGAAATACGTTCACAACGTGGACTCAAATCCTTTGCTCGACGAATCTGACGATGGCTATGATCTAGCTCTATTCTTCACATTTACCCAACACGTCCAGTATGTCAAAACGCGGGGTCTAGCTTTCATATCAGACTATCAAGGTGTGTCATGCACGAATTCTATCTCAATAATATACTGACCAATGTATCTCTTGAAATTCCAGGGAGCTCAGAGCTATTGACCGACCCCCAAATCTTGACCCATCCGTGCGTGTATTACTATGTGAGACCTTATTCATGCTAACTCACTAGTGTTCCACGCCATTAGCACTGTAACCCAAGGTAATGATATCTTCGGAGATGGTAACATTGAGGGGGCTGTTAGCGAGTTTGAACAGCAGCATAGTTGTAGTTATTATTGCGAGTGGTCGGGTTTTGGCTTACGTCCTTTCAAAAAGCAGCAGGATAGTAATAGTGGGGACGACATTGAGCATACTGCCACTGGTAGCGACAGAGATGGCGCTGAGCATGGTGCTATCTTTGAGTGATATGCAGTTTGAAAACTTGTATAGAAAACTTGTATACATGCGATGTTGACTATGATACTCTTGGCAACGACGTTCTGAATCCTAGAGTAGCGGAAAGAAATTGGTAAAACTGAACCAGGTTCCGATGCAAACTGATGACTCAAAGGTGCACGAAGTCCTCTTGCCTGTTATGAATGTGTGACGCTGACTAAGGGAGCGCGGCTGTTAGGCTTTCCATACCATGGTGTCAAAGAGGTATTCGCGCTGAGTTGGAATCTTTGATGTAGGTGTCGATGAGGAGTGAGTAGGTCTCGGAGTGAATATTCTCCATCATGATTTGGAAGCCGTAGAAGCACCGGGAACCCAGTCAGCCTTGCGCTTGACACAGGGAATAGTCTCCATGGTGTCAAAGAGGTATTCGCGCTGAGTGGAATCTTTGATGCAGGTGTCGATGAGGAGTGAGTAGGTCTCGGAGTGAATATTCTCTCCATCATGATTTGGAAGCCGTAGAATGGGCCTCAGCAGCCTAGACCTCATTGGAGAAATGTTCGACGAGGTTTTCATTAACAATGCTGTCAGATGCAGCGAAGAAGGTGAGCATGTTGGGCCTGGACGTGATAGTGTGAAACTGTTCTTGGACGTGATAGTGCGGAATCGTTCTTGGGCCTGGATGTGATAGCATGAATGCAGACACGAACAGGCGGTGTCCTGAAGATCCCCAAGCAGTGGGGAAGCGTGCTTTCAATCGCTGGAGAAGGACGAGAGCAGCGAAGGTGACAGATGAGTGCAACATCATGCGGTGGAGGGCATATATGGTGAAATGCGGGAGCTTGACTTGGGAGTTAGAAGAGGATGGGGGGGGGGGTGGGGGTACTCAGGAGATAGTGCAGAACTGTTCTTGACCTTCCACTAGTACTAGTACATTGTAAGATTAGTCTGGTGTCTCACAGAAAGTTGTTATGAGAAACTTACGTGCTACTGGTACTTAGGGATCAGCAGGGGTATGGGTAACCCTTGGGGGTCATGGGTATGGGTACCCAGGGGTAAGGGTATGGGTTGAAGTCTCAGGACCCGTGGACCCATGGACCAATCACAGGACCCTTGGACCACTTTTAGGTCTCTGGCTTGTCTACAACTGTACAGTACCACATCAATCAAACAAGCTCTAGATTCACGAGTCTATTTTTCTATTATTCACAGAAGCATGTTATCAAAAAGGACAACAAAGCCCACAGAGAAGGTACTCGCCATGGCAGCTGAAGGCCGCCGAGCCAAACGGAAAGCCACTGATAAGCCTTCTATCCCCGCGGTGACATCAAAGCGTACGAAATTCATGGCATCAGTCGATTTGAACAGACTACGAGTAATACTACATCAGCACCCAACTATCGTGCTACAGTTTGGAGCAAGGAAGAAGAGGAAGCCCTTCACATGGACACCATAGTCATTGACTCGGATGCATCTGAGAAGAGTGACATCGAAGACCCTGGTGAAGCTTCGGATGATGAGCTAAGTATGTCTGAGTTGAAAATCAACGAGAAACTTACTTAACAAGACTGCAGAAAGGTTAATGAAGGATTGGACATCACCTATATATGCATTCTTCAAACCCACCCCAGGCATCGAATATCACGATGGCCGTCGTTGCCATGTGTTCAAGTGTACAGCGCGAGGCTGCAAACATCGTGTTTGGCAATATCTGGATAAGAAGGATGCGAAATCAACGGGCAACATGCGCAAGCATGTAAAATCATGCTGGGGTGAAGCAGCCTTGCAGGCAGCAATGGAGTGTTGAAATACTGCTGCTGCACGAGATGGAGTTGTCAAGAGCCTGCTCGACACCGGATCAATCCAAACGTCTTTCGATCGTAAAGGGAAAGGGAAGGTTGTGTACTCACATCGTCAGCACACTCGGACAGAGACGAGGTTTGTTTGTCTTCCCTCGATGTTGCAGTCACTGATATGACTTAGGGCGGAGATTGTCCGCTGGGTGGCGGAGAGCTTAAGACCATTTGAAACTGTAAACGATCGAGGATTTCAGGCATTAATGAAAACCAGGACGGCCCGAATACCACATACCTTCGCCCTCAACAGTTGCTCATGATGTAAAGCAAGTCTTCGCAAAGACTTGCAAACGGATAGTGCAGATGCTACAAGTAAGATAAATTAGTTCACACGATCACATAAACTAAAACGAGAGCAGAATTACGACGGAGAGCTCAATTTTGCGACGGACGCCTGGACCTCACCAAATCACAGGGCTTACGTGGCTGTATCTGTTCATTTGGAACATGAGGGTCAGCCGTTTTCCATGATACTGGATATTGTCGAGTTGCCAAAGGTAGTGGTACTCACCCGAACGAAGCCATGCACACACTGACATATTGCAGTCCCATAGTGGAGCAAATCTCGCGGATGCATTTGTGAATATCCTAAATGAGTTTGGAATATCAGACAAGGTATCTAACAATAGTCGTCATACTAGCATGAAAAAAAACTCACCAGACTGCGCAGATGTTGAGCGTCACAGTGGATAACGCTTCATCAAACGATACACTTGTCATGGAGCTTGCAGACCAAAATGCGCACTTTGCTGGGGACATGAGCTGAACACGATGCTTTTTGCACATCGTGAACCTCGTGGCCAAGTCATTAATTCGCGAGTTTGATGCACCTAAATCAAAAGCCAGCATTGCAGACGAACGCTGAACTAGTTAAACTTACCGCAGATATAGAAGACGAGGACCCCAACAAAGATGCTGAACTACTTAAACTTACCTGCAGATATAGAAATTGAGGACACTCGAACTGCTGACTGAGGACCCCAACAAAGACGCAGAGAGCGAGGATGATGAAGAGGGATGGATGGATGAATTGTATCTGTTGGAAGAGGAGGAGCGCGAGGAACTGATGGACAGTATCCATCCACTAAAACTCGTTTTAGCAAAGGTGATAGCGTTAAATGTAAATTGCAACTCACTTGCGCTAACAGACTTACCTCACAGCTCCAGAAACTCGCATACAAAGTCATCCATTCGACGACAATCATTCTGCCAGCCTGGAAGACAATCCTCGAGGACCTAGATCTTCCCGTCAGAATAATCCCACGCGACGTATCCACACGGTGGAATTCAACTTACAATATGCTTGATTTTGCACTGACCTATCAAGAGGGAATTAATGCGATAACGGATATGCGAAAATTGGGATTGGGAGAGTATGAGCTGAGCGAAGATGAGTGGCCACTGGTAAAACAGCTGCGGGACGTGTTGAAGGTTGGCATACAAATGTGACACATCACAGTCACAACACTAACAATGTGTCACGCAGATTCTCAAAGATGCGACTTTGTACTTCTCACGCTCAATGCCAAACTTAGCTATGGTTATACCTGCTATGGACCATATTGACCAAGTCTTCACCAACTGTATCCTCAAGAAGGAGCTACTGGAGCCTGCTATACGTGCCGCGCTTGGTCTCGCCAAACGCACCCTCAATCGGTATTATTCACTCACAGACAAATCCGAGGTATACCGGATTGCAATGGGTGCGTCATTTTTTCCCTTACTTTGTCCATTGTTCTGACCATTGCTTAGTTCTTCATCCATGGCACAAACTCTCCTACTTCAGGTCTGCGGGCTGGGAGCCACAGTGGATAGAAACTGCTGAACGACTTGTTCGCTCAGAATTCAAACGCTCGTACGCCTCCCACTCAGTCACACTTGCAGATGATGTAGGTACTGCAGGAGCCCAGGAGGATGATAAGGTGTGTGATTGTATTGTCTCACTAGTTTTAATTATTGACAACGGCTTTTCAAACATGCAGGATGACGACTCTACTAACATCTTTGACCATCTTCCTGCTCTCGCACCAAATGCCGCAACTTCAATCAATGAACTCGACACTTACCTTACCGCCGACATCGAAAATGTTACCGATGTGATCACATGGTGGCATGGGCACCGCAAAACATATCCGCAGGCTATCGCGAATGGCATTAGATTATCTTACCATCCCAGGTAAGTTTTTTTGCATGTTTTATATTACTGATTTAAATGTTTTACTGCAGCAACATCAGTTGACGTGGAGCACATCTTTAGCCGTGGATGCTTACTACTGTCCCATGTTCGAAACAGACTCACTGCGCAGACGACTGCGCGCGCTTCTTTGCGTTGGCCTGTGGAGCCACTTAGGTCTGGTCAAGGACAAGGACATTCAGTCTATTGTGAGCCTTCCCGATGTCGACGGTGAGGACAAAGAGCTTGATGATGGGTGGGACAGCATTGTATTAAGTTAGGTAGTCACACTAGTACATTTTTCGTTAACTACATGCACAATTTGGATCGCGGGTACAGGTGTACCCTTGATACCCTCCACTGTCACGAATGCCTCCTACTGCATCTAAAATTCGATTATCAAACCCTAAGTCACCTATCCGATAAGATTAGATTAGATAAGATCCCTGATAAGATAAGATGGATAACCGATTAACGATCACTATCTTCACATCACATCTATACTACATCGACGTCATCCATCCATATCCGTAACCCTAGACACCCGATACTCATCACATCCTCAGAAGTCCTACGATTAGGCAACGGCTACATCATAAGCATCTGCACGCCTCTATGATCGAACCACAACCGAGAGTCCCTTACGAGCCGTCTCTCATAGTCATCACCTCTTCACGTCGCACACCTCCACCGATCACACATGACACGTTAAAGAGTTACCTCTGTCATTCACCGAACCCCTTACATTAGAACCTGTTGCACAGTCACAGCTAAATCCTGGACCTCTATCACAGAAGCACCACTCATAGAGAAGCATGCTCATTACTGAAGACCCTGGAGAAACCCTTAAGATCCAATCGTACTCGATGCATCTCCAGACCCTACCTCCTATCGAGATCCTTAAATCACCGCTCGAGACTTCTTGTCACAGAACTCTCTCACCCTTCCCCTATCCGCCCACCCTGAACAGAAGCAGTACCCTGAGACCCTGCTTATTCACCGATACCCCTAACCCCTATGGACCCTTTCTTGTAGTTGATTGGTTGGTAAGAAGCCCTATACCCTAGGTGCAATGTTATGACCGTATATAGATATATCACCACCTTTCATACTCAGATTCTCCGACCCAAAGTATAGTATATAAGTCTAGGTAGTAGTCAGTAGTACTCCTTAGACTTAACCTCCTTGTTCTTACATCATCGTAGACCTGGATGTTCCCTCTCAATCATATCCCCATTGTTTTACTATCTTCAGACGAGTCCTGTGGTGTGGTCTGATCTCCAAACATCTACTAGTTAGATTAAGGGACGTTGGTCATAACATCCACCCATGTGAGACCCTCATTGAGACCCATACCCTTTGGTACCCTTGGGTGCACGGGTATGGGTAGTCGAGGGGTATGGGTATGGGTTGCACGTTGGACACCCGCAGGTTTACCCCTGTGGATCCCTACTGGTACTGGGTAGTACCGTCAGTCCAATCATTTGAACCTCGCAAAGGTATGTCTGTCCAAGTACGAGTTCAACCAGAAACTCTCGCACTCGTCTAGGACAGTATCACTTGTCCACTCTCGTGGCGCAACAGCGCCAAATCTTGGGACAAGGTGAGTGCTGCACATAATGTTGGCGATGGACACAATGGAAGCCAAACGCTCTCCACTGTGTGTTAGTGCCCGAGAGAGCTTGTAGAAACCATGGTTCCGGTCAGGTGCTGGGGGGAACGGCGTGAACCACTCGATGTATGCAAGATGACTGGGTACTTGGACAGTAGGTGAAAATAGCATCGGTATTGATGTGGGTGGCAAAGCGAAAATTGCACGAACTTGGCCCACCCGGAAATCTGCATACCAGTTATCAGTAACGCATATAGGAATTGATCAAAACACGTACCTTTCAAACCTGGAGCACCTGTCATCCTGATCCACCAATGCTGTATCAGATCGCCGAGCCACCAGACGAGAACCGGAGTGTTGCTGTGGTTTAGCGTGTATACTGTCCAGCGTGACAGATGCATTGCCATGGCCACGAGTATCCAATGACAGCCACTTAATCTTGTGGAAAACGGGTAGCGTGTGGAAAGGAAAATGAATATCAATTGCCAAGTCATCAAGTTCTTGACCTCAGTGGAACATGGTGAGGGGAGTAGTTGAGTCGAGCAATGTAGCATGCCAATGCCTCGCGGAAATAGGTCACGCCGTAATCGTTGACAAGTTTCTGCAAGCTAACAGCCTTTGCACTAGGATGTTTCATCATGACTTGCTCACGACGAAAGCTCATATCAGGAGGACGTGGATGATGAGGGACAGACTCGCGTCTGCCAGAAATCCGCCAGTGAATATACTTGTCGTGGCGAAATATCTTTTCCTTGCATTCTAACCAGATAGTCATTTGAATAAATTCGTCCTTGTGGTTTGTCGCACGGTAAGCGTCCTTCGCGATGTCGATGTGGAGGCGTTCGGTGTATTCGGTATTGTAATTATCAGTTGTACCAAACAGCATGATCATGAGGGGGTAATGGCGAGCGGCGTGGAGCTTCGGTAAATTGAAATTGTTCCGGATACCAAGGTCGACAAAAATACCCTTGTTGTCGTGGAAAGTGTCTAGTGCCGCGTGTAATAGTTCTAGAGTTTCGGAGCTGTGGCAAGGGTACTGTGCGAGGTACAAGAAATCCAGTAGTCCCTGCACTGCTCATAAGAGGCGACCTGCATTCAAATTATCTGGCAAGCGAATGTCAATGATGATTCCCAGTAGAAATTGGCAAATCTGGGCATGTTCCTTGCCACTCAGACGTGACAAGGTAGTGATACCTTTCATGAATAGTCGGATGTTGTGGTTCGGAGGGAGACGTCGACATCGAGCATCGATTTCTACCGCTCCGCATGCTTCTGACAGCCACTGGACAAGATGTTTCACTAGTCCCTGGTACAGCTGATGCAGTACATCAGGGGTGATAGCGCGAAAGATGTTCGCAAAGGGGAGATTCTCCCAGAATGGGTGAACAATGGGCTTGATGCCTACAGTGGCACACGCACGGACAAATGCAAGACTTCCTTGATCGAGAGCAGCGAGTGCATCTAGCACTGAGCCCAGATTGCGCAAGTGAAAGGCTGCTGTGTTGCTCCCTGTGTCGTCAGCATCGATATCACATTTGGGGCACTCCATAAACTTCATGCCAGTAGCAAGGAGCTGCTCTGGGTAGTTGCCAATGAAGGACGCAAACAAAGGGTGACAGTGGCAAAGAGCGCCATCACCACTGCGCATCTTAACACCATCCAATCCTGCACTTTCGAGTGGGCCCAGTATGCAAGACATGCATGCATGATATAGGTTGGAGATAGTGCGACGGCGAGAAGCTTTATTAGAGATGTGTTTGAGGCGGGTGGTGGGCAGATACCCAAGGAGGATGTGTGCACTGCGGGAAGGTTTATGATGGATTTCCTTCGGTATGTTTCCGATTGTCAGGTAAATGGGGTAGGCGGCCTTATTGCGAAACATGGTGACTTGGGTTTTATCGGACGAAATGATGATTGGTATAATTGTGCCCCCAGGACAGCGTTGATCAAGTTTTTTCTAAGATGAATATAAGTATGAAATCCGACGAATGCAGATAATCCTTCATACCTGAGTATCCCACCACCACTTCCCAGTGTACATGTCGTGGAACAAGCGCGTGGTTTGATCTTCATCGGCATAATGCCGCTCTGGAGTGAAAGCAAGATAATCTGCAAAGTCGGGATCCCCGTAGATTGCCTCAATGCACTCGATAACATCACGGTGATACACGTCGAAAGCCTCGCCAGCAACAATAATCTGTTCACACTTGAACTTCGGGCGTCCCATTGGCAACTCGTTGTCAATAATTGCATTTAGCTCCTTCGCATTTTTGAAGGAGAGCCCCAAAGACTCTCTAACCTAGTAGAATTCACAATTAGACACATACAATATAGGCAAATAGCGAAAAATTCACTCCGTTAATTGCTAGCAGGTCTGTAAATGCCGTGGGACTAGGTCCACGAAGTTTCGACCACCTTGCAATCTCCCAGTCGATCTGGGAGCAGAAAGGAAAATACGGGTTATCTCCATCATCGAACTGCGCTCCATATCTGGCATTGGTGGCATCGTCGTCAGCATGGTGCCTTATCTCTTGGCCTGCTCGTGAATCTGGATATGGCACAGCTATAAAACCATGCTGTCCTTGCACACGCTCTTGAACTCGCAGGCGATCATCACGACCAGGATCTTCTTCGGCAACTTCATCTTCCTGGACCTGCGGCTGTTCTCCCACAAGATCAGGGACAGGAGGCTCCCACTCTGGTTCCATGGATATGCCATCATCTGAGTCGCTATCAGCATACTCAGACAACTCGGATACATCATCACACCACTCCATCTCATATTCTACCTCGCCATAGTTCTCGCCCTTGAAGTCGTCACCTTCAAAGACGGGTGGTTCAACCGGTTCATCCTCGTCTTCCATATGGTGGTCTTCAGCGGATGTGGAGTTGACTGGTTGACGTGATCGATAGAGCACTTGACAGCGGAGGTCTCGACTCTTCGCCAGATGTTGGCTAAGACCAGTGAAAGTAAGGCCATCACGCCCACATGCTGGGCAGGTTTGCATATTTGAATCGCAGGGCAAATGTGGTCGTAAATGGCAGTGCAAGGAGTGATGGTACCGAATAAAGAGATGCCTAGTGCAGGTATTCAATAGCGTCCTCAGGGACGACACTAGTGTGCTTGCCGTAGTTGCAACGGGCGGACCATAAACTAAAAAATTAGCTCCCCATATATTCCTCAACCAGGAACTTAGAACGTACCTCCTCACACCCACATTCCTTCGTCCTCAAGTTAATATCTATCCCGTCTTTTCAGGTCACTAGTACCGTCATTCATTATCATTCAATAGTAACAAAGGAACATAGAACGTACCTCCTCACACCCACATTCCTTTGTGCTCAGGTAAATATCTGTCCCATCTTTGAAGGTCACTAGTACTGTCATTCATTATCATTCAGTAGTAACAAAACAACAAGATGTCTGCACCTACTAGTAGTAGCGCCCGCAGTAAGTGAATATATTGTGGTGCAAGAGGCTCTTATCATGTGCATTGACAGCGCCGCGTGAGGCTAAGAGAAAACCATTGGAAAACGCTGGTGAGCATGCAATCAATTCTAATAATGTGCGACACTCACCAAAGTTTGGATTGTAGTCTGGAATGTGGACAAAGCGAAAGGTAGACCAAAAAACCTGACTGTTCCTCAAGTGCCAGTGGATCTTGCTATGCAGAAGAAGAAGCCTGCAGCGCCAACCAGTTAGGTGAAAAAGAAGACCACCACTGTGGCACCATGCACGAAGCCATCCAGCAAAAGTAAGTGTGGATTTGATACTGTACCTAGATGTTAGTGATTGATTGTGATTAGAGTGGTCACGTACCATAGCAAGAGACTCAGATGAAGAGGATACCGAATCCATGGATGAAGACCTTCCAGCTCAAAAGAAAGGTTTGTTAGCAGTTCGTTAGTAGAACAAAAAAACTTACAAGCTGGTTGAATTGGAATATTGTAGCCCAAAGTGCCGTGCCAGCCAAATCTCATCAAAACGAAGATGAGGACAACGTCAACGATGCTATTGAAGATCGTGGGGTCGACTCCGATCATCTGAATGACTTGAATTCGGATGGTTCGGACATTGATGAAGGAGATAACGAGACGCCAGAATCAATCGCAAATATGCTCTTCAACGAGGTCCCACAGTCAAAGGTGTTCCCTCCAAGTCAGTATCGTCGACAACAGTACCAAACGGCATCACGTGAAAATTCTAAATCAACCATGCGTGATCACAAACACGCAGCAGAGGTTAGAACTTACCTCAGCATTTGTTGGAGCTACTAATACAATCATTAATATTCAGATCCCTACATGGGCCGATGATGTGGCAGTCTCAGACTCTGAATCCAGTGACGATTCAGATGACTCACTGGCAGGAAGCACTACAAGGACGCCTGGACCTCCTGTGGCCAAAAGTACTAAGGCTCACCTAGTGATAACTGAGTCAGGGAATGTGAAGCTCCTTGATCAGAACCTGGATATGAAGAGAGTCGTCAAATGGGCGATTTTGGATGCAAAATGTCACCTTGTTTTCATCGACAGGTTCCCAGAACTGGTTGACAAAAACCAGCTTTCACATGAGTCGCTGCTAGACATTGCTAGAGAATTGGGTCTGCATGAGATCGAAAAGCATCTGCGCTTGGACGAGAACTATACCACGCTGCTGGCTGCCCTAGTGAGTCTTTGCTGCAATAATCTGAGTTCATCAGTGCTAATCTGTAAATGGCCCGCCGGGAAAATAGGTAGATGCTCGCATCCCCATCCTGCGCCGTGAACTGAAAGACGATGCATTGGCAGGCGTCTCCGGTTACTTTCGTCTGGGGCACATAGACACCGACAAGGCCAAAAGTCTTCTGGTGCAGCATGCCTATATCTACGCATTGAAGTTTGATGCAAGTTGATACTAGTATTATTCACCGTCGTTTTTGCTCACATTTTCGTACTACTAGGTTCAAAATGTTCCTAAGCCCATAGTGAACAAGCCCTATCAGGGTGAGTTCTTAATAGCCCTAATTCACGGCCGTATTTTAACAGCATGCAGTCTGTTGGTGTCCGTTTTGCACATCGCTTTATTGAGATCGTGAAGAACAAAGCCAACCGTCCGGAGGTTCCCATCCCCATAGTGGCTCTCGTGGCAACTGCGGTATTTCTCTTCTTTTCCATTTATTCCTGTCCTGACTCCCTTTCAAGGTGTATGCGGCACTGTTGTGGAAGTCAATGGGTTCACCTGCGAAGTTCAGCTTTTCAGGTAATCAGTTTAGCGAGACTTACTTTTTTCATGTTCAGTTCTTGGAAAACATGAGGGATACAGTACTGACAAAATTCCATCGCATGATGGCCGACATCTACGAGGCTGTACAGTGAGATTTTCCGATATTTTGTCTGAGTTGTTCGTCGCATATTGATTCAATGTTGCAGGCGTTTGAGGTGTGCTCATACCGGGAAAACTGCAGAGCAAGCTGCAGCTCTCGAACTCCTCGACGTTGATGGGATGGATGATGACTCGGAGTAGTCGCTGGCTCGTTCTTGATAGATATCTCACTGTTGATAGTTTCATATGACGGTATTATGGTTGTGAACATATATTACCTATTAGATACCCTTCTTTAATCAAAAGATTATTTTTTCGTGTAACATTCAGTGTGATTGTATGATCTGAGCCAGCAAACTCACATATATCTATCCAAATGTAAAGACAATAGCACAGAAATTGTTCACAATACCTTCTGATTATCGAGAATTATCAATGGATTATCAAGGGGTAACATAATCCATCTAATTTTCTAAAAAAGCTAAATATCGGGAATTTCACCAATTATCAAGAATTACCAGAATTACCAGCAATTAGTTGGAATTAGGGCGGGAGGGTTTTCCTGATGATGTTATCTTGCTCGTGCGGTAGTAGGGGGTAGAACTGCAGGAGGACTTCCGGTAGATGTTCGACCCAAGCAGTGTACGGCGAAAGTCGCAGTGTGAATTCACCACAGCTAATTCACCCGGGTGAATTGGTGTAACTTGGCATGTGAGTTTTGGAGGTACACTTGGGGGTGTGAGTTGGTGATTTGGATCCTTGGGTCACCCAAGGATCCAAATCACCATCTACCCTGCACTTTGGTCAACCACATGAAGTGCGAAGAACAAAACGATACCCACCCGTATATGCTCTTTGTATCCTTCCCCCCGAGAACAAATCTCATAACCTCCCTCCTTCTCGATAGCTTCTTCGCTGGCCAATAAAATTTCTCATAAGCCGTGTCTCCAAGGCCAAAAACGGAGAAATACATGTCCTCAAATAGGTCATCTGGGAGATCAGACCTCAGTAATATGTTCCATAATGAAATCATTGGCTCCTCAGCCAGTCGGCAAAACTATGAAGGTGACCAGGTATTCCAAAATCAATGCTTCCTGCACATGACCTGAATGCCACATCACAATGATTGGGGAACTACCTGCCTGTGGATATCATCCATGCTCTGCACATGCCAGTGAAAACGGACCCTTCGATATTCTCTTGTGGTGCGATCGGCGGTCTCTTGAGCTGTACCAGTTTCCGTAGCATAGAGAATCAGAAGGCCTCGAGACTCGGATGAAGGCTGGTCAAGATCATCTTCTCCTGCTCCACGATCACTGTGTGTGGCAGACATATGTTGGACGTCTGATGAACATGAAGGCAGATTATTGGCAGATTATTGGCAGATTATTACATATTTGCAAGCTTGAAAGCCATACTATACTTAGCCAAACAAACCCTTAGTAAAGGCATCTGGTCACGTGTAGCTGATTTCAAGCGCCTTGGTGTTAGCCATAATCAACTGGATTTATAGGATCAGCTTCCTGGAGTCTCACACCACCATGCACAGCTGCCACTACTTGTGTCCATCCCTGTACGAGACGCGCCAGCTTGCACACCTCATACATTTTACCAGAGTCCTCACAGCCTGACATATCAAAGACCTTTCGCAGCCTGATTCGATGGCATTCCTCCTCCCTTTGACTACAAGCGATCTGACACACCACAACAACCTAAGAAAGCTTCTCTGCTGTGCCCATCAGAGTCATCACATGAAACGACTTTCGCACTGCTGAAGGTTCAGAACAGGGGAGGAAGAACGACTTACTGTTATCATTTATGACCTGAGCAGGGCAGGGAACCAGAGGATGGGCTGCGGGACAGGGTGTGACATGCACACTCCCAAATCTGCCCTTACTCCTCTGAGCGTGATAGAGGCTGGTACATTCTGCATGCGGTTTCTCAAGTGGACTCAGAGGCGCACATTCAACCACTGTAACCCTCTTCTGTATTACTCACAAACTCTCCATAATCGCCAGCACCAGATAATATCTTCCAAGGGTAGGCTGCCTTGGTTCGAGCCTCCTTCGGCTCAATGGTGCGTAGCAATTATATTGCAGTACCGTACTCCGGCACCCACTAAGGTGTGGTCATCATTTGCAAGGTGAGTGAGTTCATGCATTCCATACAAACTCTCCATAATTGCTGGTGCCAGATAAAACCTTTCAGGGTAGGTCGTCTTGGTTCAAACTGCCTGTAGTCCATGGGAGCGGAGCGATGACAATGCGGTACAAATCTGCCAGATTTCTTCTCAGCTGATTGTTTTTGATCTGTTCATGCGATCTGTTAATGCATTGCAAGAGTCAAAACATGGTATCAGATTGTATTTGTATTTACTACATATAATGGGCTTGAATGAAGACTATGAAGAGGCTATGGCTACATTTGAATCTGTGGCGTGTTTAGCCGCAAGGCGTTTGATCCGAATTTTCGATAGGGCACTATTGACGCTAATAGGCTGCTTGGCGGCAGAGGAAGTAGGGAAAACCTGACTGAATACATAGTAATGTGAGCTTGGCGAAATGATGGAAAGTTATAACAATACCGATTCCACCATATGAGTAGCTCGGAAACTTCCTTCAATTCGTCCGGGTCCTCAAAAAGGTCAAGCAGGCTGTGGTAGAATGTCTCCGAGTCTGTAGATGTATCCATTCGTGAAAACACGGAGGATGAGCTTAGGGCAAATCGGACCTTCAGGTGTATGTACATTAAGATCATCGAGCTACAAAGATATGATGTCACAAACCTGAGTAGCAATATAAGCGATGGAGGTGGTGATAACGCAGTTCATGCCATGGAGGCGAGCATTTCTGGATCACGTGGCTTTTGGATCTTTATCGACCGAGCTTGGGGATGTGAAGACATGTTTGTAAGCCTAACAATAATATAGTGAAGGACTGCATGAAATTGTGTGTTCACTCACACACGTCAATAAGCAACTCCTGAGGAGACTGCACCATGGGTCTTCAGCGTCATAGATATGGTTGGCATACAAAAAAACAGGCCATTGGTCTCTGCAGACTGAGATTTTGCCACTGTGGAGGTTCTCTCTTGTCCTGTTTCGAGTTGTCAGTACTGCAGACACCAGAAGATCACAGCATACTCTAAGTTGTGCCAGTCCAACCCGGCAGGGCAAAGAAGTGACCTGGTAAGTTTGTGATTGAATCCACGATCGATCTTTGAGTTCCTATGTAAAGGAGGTTGGATTGTGGCTCCTTTCGGGGAAATCCAATCGAGTATTGCAGACTTCAATGATTTTGTGTCATCACTTCTCGCGCCTGATGCTCCCTTGCCGATCTTAAAGATTATAAGTATGGACTTCGGCAATATAGAAAAAAAACACACTAGCTCTCCAACGTGCAGAATCTCCTCTTTGGTCCCATTCCTAAGTCGCTCTAATAGGCCAGGATAAGAATCTAAGAGTTGTTCGAAGACGCGATGCTCCCGTCGTTCTCTGCCAAACGAGTCAGTCCATAAGCTAGCAGATAAAAATGATGTCTTTTCACTCAGCGGGGAAGTCTTCCAGAGGAATTTCCTCCATTTGTTCCAATCTGAGAATACCATTGGTAAGTAGAGAGGGATAATTGCACAGCGCGAACACCGTTTGACCAAAGTGATGCCTGTGCGATATAAGTGGATCTGACAAAGAGCTAGGCGATATGATGAGTTTGCAAAACCTTTCTCTAACATTAGGGACAACTCACACTTTTTTGCGGGGCCCCATTTGGAGGGCTGACGTAGCGCATTTGCTTGGGATGCTGGAAGTGTTATCTTCCGTGGCCATGAGAGCTGGTGAGGAGCAAAAGATAGCTTGGGCTTCACAGAAGATGGAACTCGGCTTTTATCTCCAGGACTGAGTTGCGTGGGATTTCAGGAAAAGGGCATACCTGATGGCATGGGCAGGGCTAACCACTAGCCGTGGCGCTGGCTGCCAGCCAGGGGGCCCAGTGACAAATAGCCCACCGGGACCGAACGACCTTTCATCAAATCAATGGTAATAAACTGCACGCCTTACAAAAAGTGTCAGTAAATTAATGTACATGATAAAAGCTCACTTGACATTACATTTACTTGCAAATCACAACTAGAGAATATGGCCGCTCAATTTCAACTTGAAGATGCAACAATCCTTGCATCAGACTCAGACTATAAATCTATCTGGAAATATCATTAGTCTGAATCTCCAGTAAGCGCCATTGAACCTACCTGCGGCAGGACTTGCTAACTCTGTTTCTTAGGATCGAAATAGCAGGCAATGCTAATCAAAGGAGCGAGCATGAGGGGCTTGCTGGTGCAGGGTGCGTTGACACGATCATCGTCGATTCTCGAAGCTCATCATACACCAGAAAAGCAGATGTCGAGAAGGGCTTAGCCTCAACGGAGAATGAAGAGGCTCTTCATTTGCCGAAACACAATCATGAGAGGCATGAGGAAGAGTCTATAGCCAAGCTGAAGGAACAACTACGACTTACAGAGTTGGGCTGCTCAAGACTTCAAGTGCAGTACCAAATGTACAGATTGCATTGGCTAGAGGAATATTATCGAGCAAGAATCTTAGAGGAATATGTACCGACTGGAATCAACACATGCTCTCCTCATCAGATTGAGTGGGACGCCCCTTCTCCCATTCAAAGTATGTCAGACACAGCATCTCCTCGAGTAAACTGACTGGCTCGATTAGGTGATGACGCGTTTGAAGATATAACAGGAAAAAACATACCGTAGCATTACCATGAAAACCATCGTCGCAGCGCAGAGAATGTTGGTGACACCATCTTCGCAAGGTAATGTCCTTGCCAGAGTGATGCAAAATTACGAATGTAAACAATAAACATCTGCACAGAGTAAATGAGGACACCCGTGGCGAGCATAGAGATACAGTACAACTGTGATTACTTGCGCCCGTTTCACCGCTGGAAATGCTGACCAATGACACCTGAATGACTCATGAGACTCTAGGTAATTCATCATCCATAGAAAATAGGAGGGGTAGTTAATGAACATGGCATTTCCCGGCCCAATGAATTCAGATGCAATCTAGATACTGAACCGAGTGCTCATGAGGCACGTACAAGTACGCTTGAGGTACATTCCACTCTGTATCTGCAGCTGTACCCTGTTCCGGAGAATATCTTCCAGAATACCCAGACAACAAAAATTTACTGGGGCCGCACCCTGGCTGGCCCTGGGCCATAACTAGCAAGCACCAAAACAAGTAATGAAGACACTACAATGCCAAGCGTAACAATGGATGAAACCATTAAAGGTGCAGATGGCTTGAAGTCGGTGGCGACACCTGAGAGAAAACCAAGGATAGAACCCGTCACACTGCTGGTAATTCTATGAGAGAACGCAAGCAATTAAAATCAGAGTTTGCTTACCTCAGCACACAAAAAGAAGTCGGTATGCTAGTAATGATGATAAACATTTTCGTCTTTTGTTGCAGGTAATATGACTGTAAGGTTAGCAAAGTCAGGCTTAGGCTACAGAAAGATGGTGCAAATCGAACCGCGAAGTCTATGGACCTCATTCTCACGCCAAAGTGTTGCACCATCGTGCCCGCGAATATACAGCCGACACCTATAAGTAAAGAGCAAGAGCACAGAGTTTGTGAGGTCTCCATCGTGCCTAGACCTGGAATGGCAAGGATGGCAATGTCCATGGCCATAGAGACTCCTGCCTGTCAGAGCAAAAATAAGTAGGGAGGTATTCTCCTTTGCATAACACTTACCAGGGTGATTTGACTTCTCGCTTGACTGGTGAAATCATCGACAAATGAATTCACTTCCACCCCATTTAGGATACCATCAGTGGAAGTACGCCTGATGTGATCAATCATGATCGGCATACACAACACCATAGCTGTGGCATTGCCCATGAAAACAAGAAGTTTACATGACCTATGCTTCTCTCTCACCGCATGGTTTCGAATAAGGCAGGCTTCAGGTTGGTTGTGGCGGTTTAGAAACTGGTGGTGTCCTATGCAATCTGGTAAATTAATGACATCCGATGATGAAAAAATCACGTATGTAGGATATACAATATCCCTGCCTGTTAGAAGGGAAATCAGTATCCGAAAGGCCCAGTTTTCCGAGGCTCACGCACAACAGAATACGACACCTGTTTCCTCTATGATCTCATTATTGGCAAGGCTTTCTGCATTTTGATCGTCAGGACGATATACAGGGGAGATGCGAGTACATACCGATAGTGGCCAAATGTGTACCAATTTGATTCATCTGATTGAGAGTCCAGAACATCGAAGCGGCAGAGGATTGACTCAAAGTCGTGGCTTCTGTTTTTTGCTTGGGTGATTCTGACAGTTACTGCAGTGGTATAAGGACTTACCTCCAATGTAGCAAAGAAGTTCTCTCCGTATGTGTCTTACTTGTGGGCTTTCCATTCGGAACTCATGGGGAAAAAATTCAAAGTGTTTCCTGCCGAACAGTGAGAACACTCAGTCAATGAGGTACATCCTTGGGCGACCACTCACCAGTACTGGGCCTCGAGTTCAAGTCCTGTGTGATCAAAATCAAACTTGCGAGAAAAAGAAAGGCAAAGGCGATATACTCTTGTGTCTCCATTCACTTGGCTGGATACACTCTCCGAATAGCAATTCGCCATTTAGATCTTTCAACCAAGCAATGACTTGCTTGTCGGGGACCACATAATAGTACTGAAATCATTCTTGTCCCATGAAGATCATTGGGAGAATGACTAGTATCCACCCATTTTCGTTCGCTGCGGCTCGCGATGCATCAACAAAATCTTCGAGACTATGTAAGTCAAGATAATGTCTGAGGTTCGTCGATGTAAGCGCGTTCTATATTTACATCATGTGAGTACATCACTTCTACAACCAGCAGGTGCTCACCTTTGTACTATGATAATAGTATGTACCACCCAATGGGTGAACCAACTCCTGCCAATTGCCGTACATTGCAGGGCTGTTGATGCGTTAAATTGAGACCATTAAGTAGTAACAAAGGCGACCTACTGAGGGTCATCAGTTTCCTTCATACGGACCAAGGTATCTTCATATTCATCTGCGCTTATGATATGCAGGAAATGTTATTCAACTCAGAATTAAAGTATCAGTTAATGAGTACTCACAGCATTACTACTTCAGCATATCGTGGAAGTTGCATTGGCCAGATACCAATACCACACTCGAGCAACTTCACCATTTGTTGTTGAGAGCCTCTTGCCTAAGGTATGACAACCGCATTAGAACTGTGCGTGTCAGAAAAATTCAGCGTACCATCTTATGGGCCTGTCGAGCGGTTGTTGCGTGCAGCATCATGGTCATGTGTGACTCGGACTTTGCAAGCCAACCGCATGCTATTACCTTTTTTGGTATTTTTATCGGCGTAATGCTCACGCACCATAGTGATAATGATATATCGCTCCATCCAATCCTCTTGATCTTTCGAGATCTGGAATCAACACATGTATACGACCCTTCGATTTGAACTGATGAAAAAAATGATGACAAGAACTGGAGTGGTGTGTGGTGTACCGCTGTTCTATAATTAGTATGTACACTATATATAAAGTGTCTACTAGATTTTGGATTGCATGATACAAGAATGATTAGTCCTTTAAGCTTTTGGAGTGGTATTGTGAACACTACCAGATCTGAGAAATTGCAGTGGTGCGTATGCGTGTATGTGATGGTATGTGCACGTTGGGTCATCAAGTCATTAGTACTGCCAGTGGGTAGCCGTTAGCACAAATTTATCCCTAGAACATTTTGTTAGTTATATGAACGATTGCAAGGAGAGAACTTACCCTCCAAATCAGTGATTTGAATCGTTGCACCGCGCGAGTGTAAGTGTCGGCAAAGAAGCGCATCAATCTCCTGATTGGACCTGGCGCTTGCAGAGTGGTGGCCACCTCAGGTACTGAAGTTAGGCTCCGTGGCGGCGACGCGGCACTGACTTAATGTGTACCATATTTGCCGCTAACAATTCTAGTTGTGTCTGTTAAATGTGAGTTTGAGCTAGGTCACTTGCATGAGAAAGACTTACGCGACCACTGCCAATCTGAGGTCCGTAAATGACGCGAGACATGTCTAACGTGAATGTTTAGTCGATGCGATCAGGAGATCTGAGTAATGTACTTACCGTGAATCTTCCTAATATAGCTTTATCGATTGTGTGCTAATAGTGATTGTGAAGATGTAGCACCAGTAACGATGGCACCAAATAAAGCCAAACAAACTTGCCCAACCAATTTTGCAATTGAGGTTGCAAGCTTCTTTGCATATACTACGTCGATCCAGACATGAGATTCTGAGCTCCTGCGCGTCCACAATGTAGCTTGATAGCTCAACTTGTCGACTCCGCATCCTTCCTGTGAGTGCAACAATTGCCTATAGGTCTTCCACACTACCATGGTCTGCCTCTAACTCATCCATCTCACTATTTCCAGTCCATACTTCACCTACGTCCGTCAATACAGGAGGTTGTGGCATTCGGCTCCTTCCCGTAGCTCTACTCCACTTCCAGAGCCAGTCGGAGTTCAGGCCATTCAAACCAACCCCTACAACGCGAGCTTCTTGCATTCTGAATAGTGCAACTTGCAGCTGGTTAAAATGTGAGAGGTTATTCTTGTGTAACAAGAGACTACTCAAAGTGAGTCCTGCCCTTTCGTTGGATCGAACACGGCTTATTAAAGGGGCACAAAAAATTTGCAGTCCAAAGTCCTCACCAAGATGACAGAATTCGCATTGGACATCAAAGCTCTAGCAACCCGTATGATATGTTCTCGCGGGGGTGAGTACCCTACTGTACATCGAAGGTCCTTCTTGGCTCACTGGAATCCGGTTTCTCCTGCAGTATAGTGTATTTCATGTTTGCGTTCTCTTACTAGGTCTTTACATCCACATTTACTGTCACCTTACTAGGAGCAGATGCAACATTGTGGTACTTGTCACACTGTGGTTCATATGTGCAGCGAGGGACTTCCATGCTTTGACGTGGTTAATGTGCTATCGTGGTGTGGGTGAGGAAATATAGATGCTAAGGGTAGTCAATATGTTCCTATGGTCCGAGGGTTATACTCATCCTAAGGGGATTGCTACTGGGCAGCGATCCTCAATAAATGCGAGGAGATGCAAAGACTAGACTCTGTCTAGCGACCCGAGTCGATCCTATCCTTGATAGGACGAGGAATCCGCAAGTGCGTAAGTGCGGACGGGCGCAGGAACAACGCACGAGAAAAAGCGGGTCGTTCGCGGATAGCACACGGACACGATAACGAGAAGGAGAACGAACTACGAGCCTATAAGACGAAAACTGGGCGAAGTCGGACCAGGTTTCAATTCGTACTTGCTCCTAGTCAGACGGATGACAGACGGACGACAGATGGACTGACTCGGGGTTGATCAACAATAGATTCAGAGTATAGGAAACAGCGAGTGGAGTACTAGAGAAGTACTCTCGAAGCGGGAATGATGGGATCGATAACAAAAAGGTAAAATCTACATAGGTAGTTGTCTTCTATATATATAGGATCGCGATCCGACGAACCCTAAGTTAATACGACCGGGTCTGGGTCGTACGATAGGGATCCACTTTGACTACGGAAGTGCGCGCGTGCGTAGCGTAAGGGATATCGACATGTTAGTGATACATCGAGCATAATAGGTACTCACCAGTAAGGACGGACGACAGAAGGGACAGGATAGGACGGATGCAGCGGATGTGCGAGCTAAGGGAAGGTAATATGATGGGTCCATGGATGTTCCGTGCGACAGACGGGTGACGGATGAGGGACAGATGGGGCGGATGACGGACGGATGACACGATCTGGTAACGGACGACTGACGGATAACGGACGACACGTAGCACGGACGTATGACGGACAGGTAATGGACGACACGCATGAGACGGATGGGTAACGGACGACATATGTATGATGGACGGGTAATGGATGGGACGGATGGGTGATGTATGGAACGCATGAGATGGACGGGTGACGTATGGAACGCATGAGACGGACATGTAGCGGACGACGCAGACGGATAACGGATGGGACAGATGACATACGTATGACGGACGGGTGTCGTGCGAAGACCAGGATATATGGATAGTGACCTGTAAGGTCCTCGATAACCACGGTATACGAGCCTACAGTGGGTACGTTCCCCACAGCGGTTCGGGCCTTGCAGAGCAAAATCTTGGATACAGTCTTCCTAGTGACTCGGCTCAGTCAGTTTCCTCCCGGGTGCACGCGGTGCTAAGTAGTGACTACATAATTTTCAGTTGGATATGGTGATGTATCAAAGCACACGCTCTTGCAAGTTCTACATTGATTAAACATAGAGGGTCGAGGCCGCGCTCAAACAAACTCGCCCAACCAATTTTGCATATACTACGTCGATCCGGACATGAGAATATTATGATTCTGAGCTACTGTACTAGTACATGTAGGATTTACGGGGGAAACAATATCAAAGCATGAATTACGATAATTCTATCAGCAAACATTAAGACGACATGAAGTACGAAATATGCAGCTCCACATCGCTGCTAGGCACTGGAAAGATAAATTGCACATGAGGGACTTCCAAATCAGAGGTAAAGATGACGTCTATAGGCCCAAGATCATTCAAGGTCTTCATCCGTCTCACTTCCCATCTCGTCCGTCATGTATTTCGGAACTTTGTTCTTGGGATCCATAACCAAGATGTTCGTCTCCCTAAACATATATGATAATTAGTGAAGATCAAATCTACACAAAGGACTGACTGTAGTGAAGGCAGCTCACGCGCCACCTGGAAGAAGGCGGTGAAGCGGTCTGGATCCATATACATCGCATCTAGGGCAGCCATAATGCTAGGATATAACTCAGGCGCTTTCAAATTGGCAGAGTCAGATGGTATCTGCAGGGTAAACACCTGATACATCTAATACAGAGGCATGATTTTCGTCATTGGTATGAGGAAGGGTAAAACGCGCAAAAGCTTACGAGAGTGATCAGTACGCCTACGATCCCCTTTCATAGGTAACCCGTCCAAGTTTGAATGGCATCGGGATATAGGTCAGCTAATCTCGCATTACCTTCAGCCAACTCGGCGATGGGTCGAAGTAACGCAGCCCAGAGGACCTCCTTGAAGGCCTGTGTTCCAATAAGGTCGCAGATAGCTTCTTGTACCTGACGGATGAAAAGTCTTAAGCTTCAGGTATGCAACCTCCACGGTCCCTTACCTGTTGTTGGTCGGCTGAGTTGAATGCAACAATCAAATCAAAAATCTTCCCCATCTTCTGATCCTCGTTGACTGCAAACCCAGCTAATGGGGATGTGCTACCCCGTGTGATTTTCCTAAGCTCTGAAGTAACGTTAATGTAGAAGTCCAGAAACTGCCAATAACATTTGCTAGTGAGTGAAGGTACTGATGGCATCAGAACAAGCTTACACGGTTGCATAAGTATGACCAACCCACAATGGTCTTGCTCCCATCGTCATTCACGATTGTCACTGATCATGGCATTAGTTAATGACGTTTAGAATTAGAGGCAGACACTCACAAGGCTCGCTACTTAGCTCATCGTAAGGTTTTTGGTTGAAGTGCAGAGCTCTCAAGAAGCTCGTCGTGATCAACCGCCTGGAAACCGCCGCAGGAACAAAGAATGGATTGACAGGTGTTCTGACCAGAAAATGCCCAATAAAAAGGTATTTCACCAGTTTAATCGAGCGACCCCATTTTGATGCTGCCAACAAGCCTTTGAGGAACAGTTTTTGACTTTTGTCAAGTGGATTGCCTCAGGCAGTGAGTCTCCAAGGGAAATCTGGGTGGGGAGGCTGCGCCTCACTGAGCGACTGAGTACCAATGAGGCTCATGATATCGGAATCAATGTCATCCGGCAAAGTGGGTGTGGGTAAGTGATCAAATACAGAGGTTAGTTCTATGAGAGTAGGCTTGTATCCGAAATCTAGCGAATTGGTGGAACATCGTCTGAGAAAACACTGCCTGAGAGGGCGACGACTGAGGGAATGAGGTCTGCGAAGCCAGAATATTGATGGGTACAGGAGGGGCAGGAGGAGGGAATCTGTGTGGGTATGTTGCTGGGGTGAACTGAACACCAGCTAGCTGATCAAGCTATGTAGTGTGCAGCATGATGAGTCCTGGTAATGTGAAAGTCTGTGTAAGAGTACTCACCAACCAGATGGGAGAGATGCTCCCATATAGGTTTGGTGTGCAAAAATTGGTCCTATAATCATTGAGGAAAGCGCAGCCACCTGCCTATGGGTCCATCCTATCAAATATGGACTTAGTGACATGAAAGAACTCTCACCTCTATCTTGTAGATAGAAAACCACATGTTGTCGTTCATGATAAGTAAAAATCCAACATTCCGAAGAATGTCATGAGGTGGACGGGCAAGATTGATATATTCCTCAGGCCACTATAAAAAAACACCGCAATATGAAAAATTGACTCAAAGGATGATACTAATAGCCTCACATATATAGGTGAGAGTTGATGCGTGTGCCCAACGTATCCCATGAATAAGAATCGGCCGGACAGGCCATGGAAAGGCTGGAAGACAAGAGTCAGTTGAAGCGACCACTAATTGGCGATAACGAACCTCCTCATTCTGCAGGAAGAGGCCATCAGCGATGATGCGGATGATTTGCAATGCAGATTGTACTTATGCTGATGGGAAGAAATCTCAGAACTTGGTTAACTGTCTGCACATACGTGTAAATTGGACAGGCTGTTGGCACTGCTGGGAGTTGCATCTTGCTGGTGTGGAAGGGCCAGGAAGATGAAGGAAATAGCATCAATAAGGCCTTAATAAGCATTCAGGCTCACTACCTTCAATCACTAGGTATTATTGACGCTGTGCCAGGGGTCAGCGAGGGCACACAAGGATTGGTAATGTCGTAAAGGCCAAAGCGAGTTGAGGGATTGGCAATATGGCAAAGACGTGCCAGGGCGGAGGGATTAGCAATGAATTAGAAAAGCGCCAGGGCAAGTAGGAGGGTACCAAGGAGAGTAGAAGGGATTACAAAGATGTGCCAGGGCGAGTACGAAGCATTGGCAATGTGGCAAATGTACGCCAGGAAGAAGTCAGAGTACCCCAGAGATGACCATAGCGAAGAATGTATCAATATTATTAATTCTCATAATCAAATGTATGGCTAGCCATAAACATCTCGTCCAATGCTTGGGTAAGCGACTCTGTGCTGGCATCGAATCCTTGATCAAAGAAACCAAGTTCCTCTGCACCAACATGATCTCCATCGTCGCCCTGTTCATCATCGCTATCATTGTTAGCAGGACCTCGCCAGTGGGTGCTTTTCCTGAGCGTGTCCCCACTTTCCGAAGGTTCATTTTCTGTCCGTGCTGTTATCTGTGTAAAAGGGTAGGCCCTTTCCTTTTGAGAGTATACACGACCGACCCCAAGTCCATAATGGAAGTGCATGAGGGTGTCACGATCAACAAAGCTAGCGTGTTTCTAGTATTAGCGATCATTATCATTAGGGGACCTGAATTCGTTCACCTGTTGACATAATACTCAGGCCAATCATGCTTGTCTCCTGCTAACGGAGAGATGTCACATTCACCTGGATTGCGCTGGGGTCGAGAAAACGCCGGGATAATATGACACGCTCTGAGAACGATGCCTGGGTCTACGAAACCAAATGCATTCTGGTTTGCTAGAGGCCAGAAGTGAATGCGGCCCAAAGTACAGGTGTCCCATACAAGATCTTGCACAGGTTCGTACCACCGAACGAAAAGGAATTCGATTCGGTGGGATTCATACACGTTCGTGAGATGAATGACATTGACATGATGTATGCCGATGACTTTGGCGTAACAGTACTCACCACCGCACCCATCATCGTCTCGGTTTTTCAGTAGCATAATGTTGCAATGCGGAGTCCATGGGTTTATGACATCTTGAGCCCTGCGAACGTCATAGGAGGTGTAATTGAACCTCGTGAGATTGTGGTGGTAAAGTTGATTGCGCTTGAAGAGGATTGAATTATGTTGGTCGGAATGAGCTAATATCTCCACAGGCAGTTCAGTAATTTCCGGCTCGAGGCAATTGAGAATGTGTTTTTTCAACTGAGGAAGGAAATCCTGTGGGATATCTCAACATAATAGTCATCAAGTCATAGAAGTTATTTACCTTCATTGCAGGGTCTCCTGCATGGTCACGGAGGTACTGACCAAGCTCGTCGTAAATCTTCTCACTTTGACTGATGTGATAATGTAGCTGGGGATCACTTGCCATTTCATGTACCTCTACACCAGGGCCTCGCTGGGATTGCCATTGCCTCATGCGGTGCAACCGAGCTTCCTGGCACTCGATCCAAGTCAGTTGATGAACGAATGCTCTTTTATCAGTGCGACGGTACCTGCCTTTCGGCATATGGTGCTCCAGCTCTCCCTATGCAAACTGAGTCAATGAGTGGATGGATGGCAGTTTGAAACTTACCGGTTCAGTGCTGTATGAATCCGTTGTCCCAAAGAGATGGATGGAGGCCACGTAATCCCCCAGCGCATGGAACTTATAAGTTTGAATATTGAACAACTTCTTCTTCCGCAGTTGCTTCAGTCCAGGCACATTGTGTGACTGTTCTGGACTTGCCTTTGCTTTTTCTTTCCCTTTCCTATTGCCATTCCCGGCCTGTTTGGCTGCTTCCTTTGCCTGCCGGTGAGAGCGCGCACCAACTTCACGATCGAGCTCCTGCGTCTGGTATGAAGCGCACACCATGTTCTTAAACAGACGGAACTGCTCACCAAGATCAGTCATTGTTTCGTCGAGTATCTTCAAGGTGAGGTCGGAGTGCATGCGAAGTTTCACAAGTCCATGCCAGTGTGACATAGTGAAAAGCAGACTAACAATAATCTTATTGTGAGCGTCAGGAAACAAACCGTCGAAGACTGGGATAGAACACTCAGACAACATTAGTCCACAAAGACGAATGAGAATCACTCTGAGCGCATACCTGGAGAAAATCCTCGAAATTTTGTGCAGCCATGTTTGACATCTTGGAAATATTTGAACAAAACCTCCTAATGGTTGCTGGTCCAAACGGGGGGACCTGCCTATACCTGTTAAATTGGCATTAGCTCACCAAATCATTGGAAGATAGACGTTTAGCATACCTCATGTCAACCTTATGAATCAGGTCCTTGTTCAAAGTGGTGAGAATTCTTAGCAAATGTACTAGAAGCATCCGCCACACTCCAAGTTCAACCTCATGCAGAAGATCGACCACTAACACAATAAAGATATTGAATCCAAACAAATCCAGAGAGTCTGAAAACGCGTTCTAATCAAAGGTAATCAAAGGTTAGCAAAGGTAGAATGATAAACTGATGGCCATTCTTACGGTGTTTGGCACCCACAAATTAGACTTGAGGATTGACTCAACTGCTGTACTGTCTACGCCTAAGTTTTTCTTGTAGATGAGGTCTTGTGTGGTGGCAACCAACTGACTCCTCAAGGTATTGGAACGTGCGAGAGTCACATGCTGTTGCCTATCACAACTCGTGCCCAGACAGTGAAGTCTGTTCATCAGTATGAGGCATTGCAAGCAAGGGCATCCTCCTAACTGTCGGATAGTGGCAACGAGGACCCTAGTTGAAATGAGATTTCACGTCCTATAGATGAGCATCCATGACTCACTTTTTGGGATAGTCTGCAGAATAAGTAAAAACTCGTGGGTAAAATCTGCGTGCGATGCCATCGCAACAGATCATCACAATCCCATGTTTGTAGGCCTCTAAGAATTCATCATCAAGCAAGACTCACCATTGAGCTTGGAACAATTCACAGTGACAATGTGTTGTGGATTTGTGACCGATTCCCTTGCCTTCAGTATAAATCCCCACGAAATCCTTGAATGAGTCTGGAAGCTGCGAAGAATAAGTTTGATACAGTACAGAAAACTAATAGAATGACCATCGTACCTTTTGAAAGTAGGCTACATGGTTGCCCAAATGACAGGATGGTTTACAGCGGCGGTACTTCGACTCATTTCCAAAGTACATGTACACTGGCCACAATCTTGCATTACCGAACGTCGTTAGCTGTGTGGCATCGGACCAGAACATGAGCGCAGCTACCATGCGAGGCAAACCACATCCTGCTTCTCCTGGAGACGCCTGAAGTTCGCGATGTGCATCCATGAAGGCTGGCGAAGTGTACAGCTCGCCCTGGATATTCACTTTGTGCGGTAGATGGGGGGGTTGCCATCGCAGCTCATACGGTTCATAATGAAAATGTTCATCGTCATGAGCATTTGCGAGTTTCTCCCAAATAACCGACACAAGAGGCTGATGGTAAAGATCCGCTGCAGCATAAGGTCGAGTGCCGGGCTGAGCTGTAGTCCGAGAGAAAGGCACTTCAATGACTACTTCTGTTTTGCGCCAACCTGCGTCCTCATCCTCCCATTTGTCTCCCCCCTCATCATCAACGCTCGCAGCTAATTGTGAGTTGATTTTATCCCAATGCGTGTGCTGGACATCGCTAGGATCAAAGTCTGGACATCCAACAACATCAAGCAAATCCTTAAAGCTCTGGTGCGACTTCTGCGCACCGCCGTTCCAGTACCAATGCCCAAGCTTAAAAGACAATTGATTAGGGTATGGGTAAAATGGGTGGTGAGGCTCGGCAAGGCCATCCAGATCAGCTGGAGTGACAGTGGGGATAGAACTGAGATCTTGAAGCATTGTAGCCTCTTCCGGATCATGTGATGGGGAGGTCAAAGAGAAGAACTGACGTACGAGTCCGAAAATGTTCCTGGCCGTGCGGAAAGGAGTAGATTGCAATGACATATGACTCATGTTAGGCACGTCAGTAGGATTTAAGGGCGGGATAAACTCTCGGAATAGAACAGTTTGGCTTGGAACGCTCGGGGGAGGTTGTGGGAGTATATCTTCATGCTGTCGATAGCGTAGTGGCATCCAAACATCAAAATGTTGGGTTCTGCGCTGCGCCAACGAGGAATCATCGTCTATCTCCGCAGGCGTTACGCTAAGATCGGGGGTGGATGTTGAAAGGGGTATGTTGCCTTGTAACGAAGAGCCCACACATGGCATCTCCAGCATAGGACACCCTGCTGACGGAGCCGGGTGAACGATGGAAGACTCTGCACTCAGTGCCTCGTTAGCATGATCAGACGGCAAGAACAGGGGTTGCACACAGTGCAGCTGCATACTCGAAGATTCCATGCTGACACATGCATCCTGTCTACCACTATTGGGGTCCAGTCGGGCTCGCTTTGCAGAGCCTAGGAGGTCTTTTGCCTTCGATAAAGCAGAAAATAATCGTTTCTTGCCTTTTATGCATGATCACTGATGCTTAGTGTAGGCGTTCTCCTGGGTGAACTCGCGCGTGCAAGTACATTTGAAAGACCTTGCCAATGAACCAGTGAGATACATTTGGAACTTGTTGAGATGTTGTTATGACCAACGTCCCTTAACCTAACTAGTAGGTGTTTGGAGGCAAGATCACACCACAGGACTCGTCAAAGAGGATAAAACAATGGGGGTAGATTGAGTACAAGACGTCTAGGTCTACTATGAAGTAAGAACGAAGAGGTTAAGTCTAAGGAGTTCTACTGACTACTACCTAGACTATATACTACTATTGAGTCGGAGAGATCTGAGTATGAAAGGTGGTGATATATCTATATATGGTCATAACATTGCACCTAGGGTATAGGGCTTCTTACCAACCAATCAACTACAAGAAAGGGTTCATAGGGGTTAGGGTATTAAGCAGGATCTCAGGGTACTGCTTCTGTTCAGGGTGAGTGGGTATGAGGACGTGAGAGAGTTCTGTGATAAGAGGTCTTGAGCGGTGATTAAAGGATCTCGATAAAGGATAGGGTCTGGATATGCATCGAGTACGATTGGATCTAAGGGTTCTCCAGGGTCTTCGGTAATGAGCATGCTTCTCTATGAGTGGCGCTTCTGTGATAAGGGTTTAGCTGTGACTGTGCAACAGGTTCCAATGTAGGAGGTTCGGTGAATGACAGAGGTAACTCTTTAACGTGTCATGTATGATCGTTGGATGTGTGCGACGTAAAGGATGATGACGTGAGAGACGGCTCGTAAGGGACTCTTGGTTGTGGTTCGATCATAGAGGCGTGCAGATGCATATGATGTAGCCCGTTGCCTAATCGTAGGACTTTCTAAGGATGTGATGGGTGTCGGGTGTTTAGGGTTACGGATATGGATGGATGACGTCGATGTAGTATAGATGTGAATTGAAGATAGTGATCGTTAATTGGTTATCCATCTTATCTTATCAGGGATCTTATCTAATCTTATCTTATCGGATAGGGTGACTTAGGGTTTGATAATTTTAGATGCAGTAGGAGGCATTCGTGACAGATGTGAGCCAAGCTGCGAAAGATCAAATCAAATTAAAAGGACTCCTCTCTATCGAGGAATAATCAACATGACAAACCTAGGTGCTACTGACCATATTCCCACAAGTTTAAACCCTGGCAGCACTGGCGGGGCTGTCAGAGGGCGGACGAACTTGATTGTAGCACACAAAGTTAGACCAGCTAAAAGTCCCATAAAGAGCAACAAACCCTTACGGCACTGATTGACCCAATGGCAACCCCATCTTCACCATCTTCTGCAATCACTGCCCCGCCAGACTATCATGAAACCGCTGTGACATTCGCCAAACTTGCCACAGAGGCTATGACCTGCCACTCTGCCCTCCTGCATTATGACAGCATGTTGAAATCAATGACTGAATGGTGCTGGTGAGACACCATTAGAATCTTGTATAACTTCTGAGTGTTAACATACCTGCAAAAATGCAAAAATGTAGGCCTGACGATGACAAGGGACAGAAAGTTCCACTATTGAACTTCAAGAAGTATCGTGATGAACGTAAATTTCGATACCCCATATCGCCATACTAGAAGGAATCAGAATAGCAGGTCTCTCTGGCCAGTGCAGAAACAAATTCCTGAAAGACAAAGAAGTCTCGTTGACCTGTTCCTTGATGATGGACGCAACTCACACTGGCAGTTGCATGACGATGTACCCCACATATACGATAGACAAGACTGTTGCATATTGTTGCCCCTGCAGATGCAGGTCTTTCTCAAAACCTGCCAACCGAGCATTATTATAGACATCGTGAGATTGCACAGGGAGTATGATGACACGTAACATACCTAGTATTCGCTCTGTTGACCTAACCATGGGTGTGCATTAGTAGGTGCCACTACTGATAGAATTCGTCAAATAGCTAAGACTCACACAGGCTCCTTCCCAGCCTCCGGTTCGAGTGTAGAGGGCGACATCTGAGGGACGTAGATACTTGTTTAATATGTCACATGATACAAGAAAAAATTCAAACCCAGCACAACCTTATTCCCCTCACACTCTCACCGGAGGCTGGAGCATAACATTTGTAAACATAGGTCAGCCACAGTGATGGGTGACCGTGTAACTCCAAAACAACCAGTTTACACCTAGCGTAGGGTTACAACTTTTTGAATTGATATATTCATTTTTCTGCCTCGGTTAATATTACGCCCGCTCCCATATGGACACAGTGATTGCGGCGCTACAAGACTGCAACTTAAGTGCCTCTCAGTTCATCGTATCAATTCTGCAAAACCAACAATATAATGGACATCATCTTGTTGAAGACCTTCTTGTCAATTGTAATGAAATCTTCGATGCTTTCATCGAACATCCTTCTCGTCAAGCTGATACATTGCAATATGCCAACCGAAAGATCGGCATAGCTATTCAGTGCGTATTTGATTTTTCTGACTCCAATCTTGATGTTCGGGTGGTCGCTTGATTGACGTATTGTAATCATCTTGTCAGCATGCATATGGAGAAGCCGGGTGGTACTTGTCAGTGACGCTTTCGTAAGGGTAGCGGAAGTGATCATGATTAATGCATTTGATGGCAGGATGTAACGAAGGTGGCCTAATTCTTGATATTCCGGACGGAACTCTCCCCATTCGGTGACGCAGTGCGCTTCATCGATGACGATACTCACAAGGTAACGAGAAAAAAGTGGGTCCTTGAGAAGTTTTTCGAAGTCACCGTTCGGTTTCATGATCTGCTCAGGACTAACTGCGATGGCATAATATTTCAAGGCTTTGATTGCCTACTGTTACATGAGTGGTAAGTTTTCCGCAGATTTCGAAGTAACACTGACCGAAAAATTTGCAGCGCTAGCAGTTTCTGCATTGATAGCTATGGCACAGGATTCCAGCCTTAGCGAGAGATGTGGCATTTTGTTTACCAAGTAAGTTCAATGGGGTAACGACCAGCTGAATGCTATTGACGCAGAACAGTAATGGAATCCAGAAGCCCAGTGTCTTCCCCACCCCAGTCCCTGCAATACACAGTACATCATGGTTGCCTTGGAGAAGCGCACGCGCTACTTTGAGCTGCCACAGACACGGGCGAACACCGAACTTTTGCTCTGTCCGGAGACGGATTTCAGATAAAGAGGGCGTCTTATCGAGATTAGGAGTTGTCATCTCCCATATGGGAGCGGGCATAATATTAACCGAGGCAGAAAAATGAATATATCAATTCAAAAAGTTGTAACCCTACGCTAGGTGTAAACTGGTTGTTTTGGAGTTACACGGTCACCCATCACTGTGGCTGACCTATGTTTACAAATGTTATGCTCCAGCCTCCAGTGAGAGTGTGAGGGGAATAAGGTTGTGCTGGGTTTGAATTTTTTCTTGTATCATGTGACATATTAAACAAGTATCTATGTCCCTCAGATGTCGCCCTCTACACTCGAACCGGAGGCTGGGAAGGAGCCTGAGACTCACATAGTTCAGGGCATTTAAAACCACGACGACGGACATGTGCAAATCGAGCTTCCTCAACAATCTCCTCTCGAGAACGACCTGAGGGTACGCCAGAGGACAATCTGTTGGTCGTTGACCGAGTTGAGGCAATCACGTGATGTTCATGGTTGAAAATTTTTACTTGTAAAAAGTTACATAGCGTCTAAAGAAGTCATAGCAGTAGTTTTCTATACTGTGATAAATTTGGCACTTACACAGAATAAACAACCAAGAAAGTCATTTGGAAAAAGCTTGCAGCTGTTGTAATGCCATGTGGCTTGCCCATCATGTAACGAGTGAGTGCAGCTGAGTAGGCTACAACCGTGAGAATTTGGACTTAGAACATTTTTCAAGGCATGTATGAGGTGGGACATTGATTGGAAATTAATGTGCAACGCCCCAGATCCTCCCAGATCATGAGGTATCGAGATCTAATGGGGCTGGGCACTGAAGTAGGCTGCCGCCAATCAACTCCTGTCGATGCCGCCGGAAGGAGGAAGATTTGAGATTATGTACCCTTTCTGGTATTCAACCCCCAGTTGGGTGGTGGTTTGTAAGCATGGCAAGTACCGAGAAGGGACCTGGTGATTCACGCGCAGGATACATCCAGGTTGGACAATGGATAATTATACATTATGTTGTATCGGAATTTATGGATAACTATCCTCTTAAGATGTATTAATATAGCGTTATGGGCTGACGGTTGAGGACGTTCCTATTTTCTTTGCTCTGCTGGATCCATTTGAAGCGGCGTTGTTTTTTCGGGCCGGTCGTCCGCATCACTTGCGAATGTTGTGCATGTAGATCGTGGTGTGTGCCAGTGACCGGTCAACGTTAGTTACTATATGAATGACCATACCTCCACTATAATACTACACGATCAGAGATATCTGACTTTCAACGGCTGGTGGATTATTATTATAAGTCTCAATATTCACGGTCCACGGAGAACGTCGCAGAATCTAGATACTAATATTACATCAAGGTCAAATGTTGATACCGTACACAGTCGCTGTCGACCAGAACTGCAGTCAGTCAGATCCCTGACAGAGAGGCGCCAAAACAAAACTTACGCTAAATTGACGCTCGGTCGAGAAAATCCTCTTCAGTGAGAAGACGACCGTTGAGCATCTTTCCGAGGTGAGTCGGTAGATAGCCCATGCCTTTCCTTCTCATCCCGAACAACTCCTTCAGTGGAACAAGCTGCGATTGCTTGAATGAGCACGATGCTCTCGCAGCAGGGCGATTCTCCTCTCTGATGAACCCGTCGCTATCCACTATCAAGTCTTCGTCCTTCAAATCCGGTGCGTTCAGTCCTAAGAAGCTGCAAGTGCGGATATACATCTCGTAATCGGAGAAATAGAGTTGGCCCGCAAAAAGGTTGAGCTGGCAAACCAGCGGTTCTGATGGTGTCAACCGTGGCGTCGAAGGAACACAGTAGAGGCCAAGGTCATCGCATGCCTGCGTCATTTTTGTGGTGCGAGGGGTGTATATGCACAGGTGAACTACATTGCTTCTGCGGATGACAGGTAGCAGTGCGTTTGCTTCGTTCGGGCTCACGACCACCAGCACTGGGGAGCGCCCAACGTCACTGAATATAACCCAATTGACGGGCCGCACGTAATCATCCGCCTTTTGAGCAAAAAAAGTCCACACCGTACGAGCGAAGTCGTGGGTGACTAAAATATTTTGTGCCCACTGATCGCGCTCATGAAATGCAGCAGTTGTGTTGACAAGGCTGGACAGCGCTTGAATGAATGCAGATGACTTGGCAGGAATTTGGCCGGTCTCGACGAATCGACGGACATCTCTGTGCAGAACATGGGCTGTGGATGTGGCCCTGGGCGGTCTTTGCACCTGACGCTCTTTCTCTACCTCGTGAACTACCTCCCTTTCTTGTTCCTCGTCCATGCTTATTTCCGATGCCGATACAACTCCGAGTTCGTCGCACTTCTTCTGAATGTCTGGATCGAGAAACTTGGACGGTGGTGGAGAAGTATGTGGCGCATACATGTCGTCCAAGGAACGCTCCTCTGGCTGTAACCAGGCGCTCTTCAGGTCGAAAACCGAAGCAGGCGTGCGCGAAGTATGGCATGAAGTAGGGGTGTGCGAGAATTGAGCCCATAAAAAATGCCGTTGATTGAAATGCAATCCCTGTTCAATCCAGTGGGATGCACGCATCTGAATATCAATACAGGTTTCGAGCATCGCCCAATGCAGAATGTCTGCCACGTCGACCCCGTCGGCATCAGCTTTCCGAGTCGCTGAACGAATGCTCCGGTCGACTTCGGTGGGAGCGAAGAACATTACTGAGTGCCCATTGCCCAGCTTCCGCATTCGCATGCATCCTATGCCATTGGTTATCATCAAAACCAATATACGTGAACTCTGGGATTACGAACCTTGTGTCAGGCGGTCTTTCGTAACTTTGGGGCCAAGCGTGACAGCAGCTCGGAAACCGGAAGGCAACTTGACATCGGTTCCTCTAGTATGGGCGTCGTCTAGATATAACACGCACTGGTCAAGCTGCTGGGCGAAGGGGGATGACACCAGGGGCTCGATTGTCCCATCCCGACTGACAACGACGAGTTCATCATCGTCATTGACGAAGACAGCAGCTTTGGCATCGCGCTTGGCTCGAAGCCATGCTTCGGCCAGCTCCTGATTCTTCAATTCCAGCATCTGTGCACCCACGTCCAGGAGGACGCGAACCTCAGGGGTTTGTACGATTAGGGCGTCGATGAAATGTTGCACCTTTTGGCCGGGTGGTATACGTCTGTAGCAATTGTTTTCTGGGTGTAGAAGAAATGCCAGGACTCGCGCATTAGTGCTGCGTTGGTGATCAAGGTCGTGCTGCACAATCGGGCTCGGTAGCAGATACCGATTGTCGTTTGTGCCAGAGAAGCCGGTTGTTAGATGTCTCTTCTTTTGAGCGAGATCCCACCCGGAGCAGGTCAGCTTATTGGGGAACCCCTTAGCTTCCCTGGGGAAAACTACGCGGGACAGGTAGAAATCAACAACTGCCTTATTGAAGGCGAACAGCTGCTCAAGGTCACGGAGCCGCTCTGCGGATTCTGTATTGATTCCGCTAAGGTGCTGTAGACCTTCTGGGACTGATTGAAGTCCGAGCACCCAGGATTCATACTCGAGGGCGGGATTATCCTGCTTCAGGAGAAGCTCGAAGCATAACATCAGCTGCTCATGAGTAAGACCCGCGTAGTAGTATGACAGGCATGTAAGGGTGATGGCAATATCTGGATGGCCAAACTCTGCCCGCAGCGAGGGCATGTCTTTAGCGCGGAATGGAACGGCTAACATCTTTCGCTTTGGGTCAAGGCCGTAGTCCACGCGCCAGCGACGTTCTTTGAGGGCGTACACCAAGATACCACAAGCCAGCAATCCACGCAAGACTAGGAGGCCGGGCCAGACGGTGGTGTGTCTATAGTGATCCTCCACTAAGCTGATACAAGTGTCGGATATATCCTCAGTTGCAATGAACTGGCGGACAGCTTGTTTGACGTGGAGAGATGCTTGGTCGAAGCTGATATTTTGAAGTGCGCCACTAGTGATATCTTGTGCGATCCATTGGACCAATTCTTCACCTGCTGTCGGATGCAAAATGCGGATGAAGGGGAACACTCCATACTCGCGAGTAGACACTTCTGAGTGAATGGGAAATGTGCTCATGAGTCGATGGGCGTGCTTTGCGACAAGACTCAGCACTTGTTGCATCGTCGTCCACCTTTCAGGGTGACCTTGAAGCGAGTTTTGAACACCAACAGTGTACACCAGTTGATAGCGGACGTGAAGAATTTCATCGCTTTCATCCAAGATGTCGCGTGTATGAATGTCAAGCCACAACTGAGTCCGCAGCATCTCTCCAGCAGCGTGAGTCCCGGTCGACAGCTGGCGATCAACAGCCATCAACTTGAACGACAAAATATGGTCCGGTTGCACGACAAGAATGCCTTTGGTGTCCATGCATTCTTGCATCAGGTCACGATAGATTTGCACCTTCGATGAGTCGATAGAGAGAGCACGGGAGAATGGAATATAGAAAATGCGCCTCTGCGCAAGACCGCTTAGTCGTTCAACCAGGAGCTGGAACATTTGAGCAGACAAGGACTTCAGCACGATTACTCGAACCAGCTTGTGGCCATCCGAAAGTGCGGCTGCTGCGAGTGGAACAATCACGTAGGATTTCCCTTCGCCCATGTTCAGCTGGAGAGAAGTATTTTTTCCCGTGCATGGCGATATCATCTCCAGCGCAACCTTGATTTGGACAGGCCGTGCCAAGAACTGACTTTCAATCTGAGAACGCCCATTATCAATAACCATGAACGGATGATTTCTTCTGGAAGCGTACCTGTATTAAAAGCCAGTCGGGGTACAGCTTCGGATCAAATCCCTCGCATTCTTCGTTCTCCAGTTCCTTGAAGAACTCGACCCAGTTTTTCTTAGCGGCAAAGATGAACAACCTTCGCGAACGTTGCACTTGCAACAGCATCTGCGACAAGCGGACGAGAGCGGTATGCCAACCCTCTCCCAAAGAATTCCCTGGTATAGAAGCCATACGAGTGAAGAGGAAGTTTGGTGTAACTCGGGGCCACAACCCAGCATTGTATAACGCACTCTCAGCAGCAGAAGCAGGAGATAGGACGTGTAAGATAGTTGCGAGGGAATCTCGGAACTGCAGGCTATGGAGAGAATGGTACTCGAGCAATGATTCTGTCGTGTACGGCGAAGAATCTGGTGGGGCAACAAGCTTTTCTTCGCAGAAATTTGACCTGCTCTTGTCCAGATCATTGGCGTAGTTACGGCAGAATTTGTCACTTCCTCGTTCGCGAAAATCATCGATCAGCTGTTGCAACCTCGCTGTGACTCCGGAGTCCGGAGATACCAAATCTCTCCGATTGGAGATGGGCAGAACTTGTGAGGACCCGCACTTGTGTATAACAGGCGGATTCCTGTTGAAAAGATACTGGACATCAACCGATGAGGTCGGTGAAAAAACCTCCGAGCCATCAAGGCGGGAATCAAGGTCGTATAGCAATGGTAGTTTAGACGGAGGATTGGGAATGTAGAATCGTTTGAGGGTCGCCTGCAGGACATCCAGGTGTTGCTTCAAACGATGGTTTCGCCAACAGCTGCGAAATACCGGACAAAGTTTCTCCGACAGTTTATTCAGATTGTAGCAGTTCACTTGCAGCGTACCAAGTGCTGGAGGATCTTCGCATGGCCAAGCATCCCGAACTTTCCTGAGAATGAGTTGCTTTTCAGAAAGATGCTTGGCTTCGAAAACTGCATAACGGCGCCTTCCAAGAGCCATTTCATCTTCCCCAGGCATTGCGGCTAGCTCTCTCTCCTGACTAGTTTCATAATTTGTAGCACATGAATTGATGATATTGTCCAGTATCGCATCGGAAGGCGCAAAGCCATCCGAGAGATCATAGGAGGTGAACTTCGGTGGGTCGCCTAAGCTGCGAATTTCGGGAACCGTGGCGAAGGCTAAGAGTGTTGGGATAATCGCACTGTTGTCCAGCAAACCATATGCTACTGAAGCCAGGGTGAATACCAGCTGAAGTGTCTCTTTCTTCGTAGCACTGCGACAGCGGTCGCACGCAGAAAGGAAGACGTCGGGTAAATTAGGTTGAAGCCAGTCTTTGGAGTAGCGCAAGCTAAGTGATTCGACAACGCCCTGAACATCTTTCCACTGAATCAACAGATTAAGGAGATCCCGTTGTACCGGAAGCCTCTTTGGCCACTGGTATACCATGAAGGCGGTACGAAATGCCCTCTCTTCCGCATGTTTATCTGGAATATCACGCGAAGCATAGATCATATCCTTGCCACCGAGTGGAAGTGGAAGAGAAAACTGGTCAGGATAGACTGCCGATGCACGAATGGATGCGCGCTCGAGAAGGTGGTCGGTGAATGGCGGAAGATCGAAGGTAGGAAGGGTTGAAGACCCTTCTGAGAAAGTTGACAGCTGCATGCCGTAGTTCATGATAGATTTAGCCGCTGGATGAAAGCCATGGTGCTGTGTGAGTGACGCAAGGCATGACCACGAAACTGTCTGCATCTTCCGAAGATGGGTGGGATACCAGACACGCCTGGTTGACAGCGAGCTGATCTCGCGCAAAAGATCTGCATCACGAGAGCGAAGCTTCATGAAAGAGCGGCAAGCTGCAGAATGCAAGAGATGCAATGCTTCCTCTGTCCCCGTTCGACCTGTCAAGGGATCAGGGAGACAACCACTGGTAACAGCGTGGAGGAGCGCCTGATAGAGCTTGGTCGTCAGACCGACGTTCCCAGTGAGACAGCGTAGATCTGTATCAACCCTGTACACGTGGTATGTAACTCGGGTGCCTTCAGGAGCGATGGTAACCCGGACGTGATGGCCATTGGCGGCGTATGAGATACGACCATCTGGGATGATGACGGTGCGTGGATGCTCATCCACAATTTGGGACTTTGGACGCAAGACGAGCTGGTTAGTCAATCCCAACATCGTTCCAGTCGATTGAATGGTATCGACGACCATGTCGCGCATGTTGCGGGACTGCAGTTCCCCATCCTCGTCGATGAAGAATTCAAGACCATATCGAGGTAAATCAACCTTCAATGAGGGAGCGTTGTCGGATGCCTTATTATATGTGACCATGATGTAACACGCCTCCTCCAGAGGACACATCTTCTTGAACATCATGTCCCACGTTTGGCTGCGTATATCGATAAGAGTAACACCGCCCGCATGCTGCAGCGTTGAGGGGCCCGAAACAGCAAAATGCAGGACCCAATTGTCAGGCGAAGACTTCCACGCATTGTCTGCTGGCCGAATCTCTATTTTGTTCGTGTGCAGGTTAAGCCAATGAGTGTAACCCATTATCAAGGTCGTGGGTAGGTCATCGACAAATTTTTGGCTGGGAATGAGCTGAAGGATAGGTGAACCTTGTTCAATATGCTTTATGCGGATGACGAGATTGTTGCAGTCACGGAGAGCAAAAAACACCTTCAGTAACAAGTGAGCACATCATTTCACTGCTGAGTGACGACAACGAGGGTGACTAACCTGATGGTCGCAGACATTGCCGCGTGTCGCATACTCCATTCCAGGAATATCAGCTGGAACGATGTCCAGAACTTGCTGTAATTGATAAGTCAGCGTGTATCAACAGAGTCGCAACTTGAAAAGGCTGACATCACCAAAGATTGATTGGTAGGTAGGATGTTGCACTATCATTGACGGCAGCCTGCCCAGCTGCCTCCCGTCTACAAGCAAGCACCCACTAACCAGATTGAAGTACACATCTTGCGGTGATTGAGAGCATGACGGCGCAGTCTGGGTCACAAGCCAACGAGAATTCGGAGTCGGCAGTGCCTTCCAAGGAGTTCCTAGTCTGTAGCTGCCCCAGATATCAGCCATCGCGCAATCAAGACCCTCCCTGTGAAGCTCTGCATATTTACGAACAGCAGGCTCTAATGCGTGACAGCATCTTTTGTCTCGCTCTAGCAGTAGCTTGGAATGTTGTGGAAGGTCGTCCATTTGGCTGGGGGTATTGTCATAAATCATGACCGCACAATATGCGAATACCTTGATGTCGTCGCTTGATGTCAGGAGCAGCGAAGCGTCACCATCAACATCAAAGGTACTCCGACATGTGACTGCCATATCACGAACACGTCCTTGCAACTCCCGACTGACCGTCTCGTCGTTGCTGGCTTGCATTTTCCCTGAAAGCTGCATCAGTAACGTAAGGGTCGCAGTACGTATCCTTCGAAGTAGCGAATATCCCCGACTCTTAATACTCTCTTCCTGAGTCGAGGACAAGACACGGCACACAAGCATGACGATAGTGCTGATCGTGACACCTTCCAACCAATTTCCTTCCACGCTTGCCATCAAATACTCCAGTTCTCCAAGTAGTGCACTAAGGAAGTGCACACTGTTCAGCTCCCCGTGCCAAATAAGGCCGTCGTTGGACAAAAGTGGGCCAACCTGGGAAGCAGCCTGCGCTAACAGCAGATGGACTTCCTGACGTCGAAAATTGAGTGTCCTCGCACGAAGTTCGCATAGCACATTCATCCATTGCAAGTGTGGTCCACTGCGCAAGGTTCCAAACGCGATGAATTCGTGGATGGTCATATCCTTGTGACAATCAGCCTGATTGGCTATAACCTCGTTCGATGCATGGGACGTCCCTACAAGATACCGCTGCAAACCATCATATGGTCCCTTGGGAAGAAGGAAGGTGCACAACTTGCTGGAATCATACCGCAGTAGTGCGTCGGCGGCCCATGCGCCTGTAGTTGTATCGAAAGGCCGAAATACCAGTCCGTTGTTCACACAGATCCTATCGTCCGTCGTGGGAATGTGAGTGCGGTTGTAATGGGAGTTGTTGAAGGGTTTGGCATGGGCCGACGCCAACGTCAGCCTCTGCCTTGGATGGCAATTATGATACTGTTGCAGCGCAGGATAGTCCGGCAGTGTCATGAAGGCATGAGTGGGTAATATTGCTGCTTCTGGAGTACAGACGTCAACGAGGACATGAAATGTCGTAGATCTCCACATTTCGAATGTGATGGGGCATCCCAGCTCAAACACGACCACGATTGCCTCCTTTTCACGGGCTGGTAGCGGCCACTCGTGAACGGTAATAGTCATGGACTGCATCTTCTTTTCCAGGCGACACTTTTCACAGCGCTTTTTCTTATGGGACTCTATTCCGCGGGAGTTGATGCGGTGCCCATGTGGTAAGCTTTCTGCGCTTTTTTCCATGTCGGAGTACCTCGCGTTGAGGGCCCGAAGCTCATCCAACTTCTGCTCCCGCTTTTCCTGAGCATCCACCTCGATGGCCAGCTTCAAACTCTGCAGCCCGGATGACTGGGAAAAATACCGCACTGCGAATGACTTGTCGTCGATGGTAGACGCGAACACCGACAGACGACTGGAAGCCTGGCAATGACGAGCTTCAAGGTAGGCGTGTAACTCGTTTAGACGATCAAGGGCTGAAGATTTGCGGATTAACAGGCACTCCCAAAGGGTCAGTGGGATTTCGGGGGAATATTCTGCCAGGAGTGGTATTTGTCGAACAACGATCTTATCCATGGCTACCCATAGCTCAAAAAGAGTGAGAAGCATGATGGACAAATTCTCTGGGTTTCCCTTGTAAGCGATTGCCGCTCTTGAGGAGTACGCGGAAGCGCATGCTGCAATGGAGACGCATGCAGAATCAATGCTCTGAAATGAAACACGCGTTACCCAGTCGTCGATCCTTGATCTAACGACCATCTCGAAGTCTGCGAGGGCAAGAGATGGTTCTGCAGCATGAGCGGCTACCAGGAAGCTACCATCAATGTCAAGGAAATTATCAATTGTCCCGCGCGCGTGGTGGCTGGGATTGAATGGGGCTGGTAGGGGGGACGAATGTTGATTCTGCAAAGCTTGGCGTATGTAGTGTCGGCTCGTGTTCAAGGAAAGATGGGTATCTCGCAAGACTCGAAGAGTCTCGGGAGCCCAACGAGGTGAGAGCCGTTGCGTGTCTTGAACAGATCCCCATCTCTCTTCCAAGATACTCCTTACGTCACTGGTGACCGCACTGATCATCTGCGATAACTCTGGAGAAGTGGAGGATCCAAGCTTGAAAAGACGGCGTGCAATCTTCGCCGACATGAAGTGTAGCATGTCATTCGCCAAGTCGTGGTCGAGGGCGAGGGTCGTGAGCCTCGCCATGAAGAACAGCATGAACGATTTATACGTTGTCCGTCCGAGAGCACTGCGCTCCAGAGTTGTCTGTAAGGCAACGCGAATGGCAAGCCAAAGTGGAGACCGTCTCCACGGCAATTTCGCGCTGTCCCACAGCACATCATCTCCGATACGCTTGCGGATGCGAGGAACATCAGCAATGCTCCCGAGGCCACGCAGTATACCGGTCAGGAGTTCAGTGATATATCGAGGATGAGTTGTATCTCTCTCTTCGGGAACAATGGACCCGGCTTTTTTCCTCGTCGCTGCCGTATCAAGGACATCTTGATCCATGCAAACGAGAAAATTCGCCAGCTCGGCATGAAAAGTAGCATAATCGATGTTCGTATCCGGCACCGTGATAGCAGGTCCAGGGTACGAACAGATTAGCTTTCCCTTTGCGCCCATCACTGCGGTGGAGTCAGGAGAGATCTCGAATGATTCGAATATAGTCTCAGATTCGAGTTTTCTCATGACCACCGCCGCATTTTGTGCGCGAATCATATATACGAGGACATCTGTAAGTTGATAAGCACGGAAAAACCATGACATGAAAATAAATAACAGACCTTTGTTGTGCATAGCACTGATCTGAGATTCGACTTCCTTTGCGGACATCACGCTGAATCTGATTGAATCTTTGAGGTTCCGAAGCATTTTCAAGCTGCTCTTCCAAAGCAGCTGGTTATCGGACGGCAGCTGGTCGCTGAAAGCGAGGGCAGCATCTACTACCGCCTGCGATAAGGCCAAATCGTTCTCAAGAGAATGGTCACTCCTTTGCGGCAACTTGAGGGGGCAAAAGACATGATTGTTGATATATTTCAGACCAGATTGGTCTGTTGAATGATGTTTTACTCTTGAATATTGAGGCATGTTATTGGGATGAGAGAAGGGTGCAGTGGCTACGGACGGCCACTCGACTAATAAGGACCCCTAAGCGCTCTGGCAGCTGGGCTTGTGAAATTTACAATCGGGCGGTCGCCAGGAGTCCATTAATAGCATTTGCTGTCGCAGGAGTTTCGTATGAGTCTAATTCGGGTGCCGATACGGTCATCGAGGCCGTACATAGGGAATTGTGATTTACTTGAAGAATGACTCAGATCTCAAACAAAATTTGTGCACGCAGGTCGATTTTGAGCCTGCACAGTTACAGCCTGCAGGCCTGAAGGTTTGATGCAATGCAGAAAGTAAACTACAGGTAACGGTGGAGTCTGTGCGGTCACTGCGGTGTACTTATCAAGGTGCATCAAACCTCTCTACCATTTGGCGCTCAATAGCTTCGAATCTTCTCAGCTCCAACACTCCTCAATCAACCTTCCATCCCTCTCATCGCAGTTACATACTCCACGGCCTCAGCATTCGACCTTCCTCCACTTCACCCCGCACGGCTTCATGAACCGCAGTAGGATTTTGTTCGAAGAACTATCATCGGAACTTAGGATGCATCACGCGCCACATTTGGTCTAGACCGACCCTGAGATGATATGTCGGAAGTGATAAAACATGAGCGCCTAGCGGTTGTTCTTGGCCTTTTTTTTTTATCTCGTGGTGAAGTAGGGTGCGCTACAAAGGACGATAAGATGAGTTGAGTAGCATATGGTTGCAGAGGTGCATGATAATACCAGACGCATGTGCTTTCGAACGAGTTTGCTGTGCGCAGAATGAAGGGGCTAGTGTTATATGACGGGCGTTTGTAAGAGGGGTAGTGATTACGGTGGAAGAAGCGAAATGAGATTCATGCCTTGTAGTACTGAGCCGATGAGAACCGTAGATAAACGCCTACATAATATACATGAGTTGGGTTATGGGCAGAAGTCCAACACTACTAACCACACACAAGACCCATAACGCAACGATACCCCAAACGTACGGCCCTCGTCAACTTCAAATGCTACTGACCGTCTATCTCTCTGCGTAGGTCAACGCGAGATGTCAGAGGTGCTCGATGCAGCAAGAGATGCGGATCTCACTTTAAGAGGGCAGCCTGCGTCGGTGCAGACAGTGATGACGCCAGTGCGGATGATGCAAGGCCACACGGGCAGAGTGTTTGCATTTGCATTCTTCAAAGATGGTCGACGAGTCGTCACTGGGTCAGGTGATAAAACCCTGCGAATTTGGGACGTGGAGAAAGGAGCATCTGTAGGAGGACCATTCGAAGGACACTGGGGCTATGTGATATCAGTCGCTGTATCACCAGACGACAGGCGAATTGCGAGCGGTGGAGAAGATGGCACGATCATCATCTGGGACGTCGAGAGCAAGCGGATGTTCCGTCAGCTGGTGAAGTACATATTCGAGGTGAACTCGGTGTGCTTCTCCCCCGATGGCAAGAGATTTGCTAGTGGTTCGGATGATGGCACGGTTATTTTATGGAATGCGGAGACTGGCGCTGTCCTCGCAACACTCGACGGTCAACGTTAACGGTGTGGGGTGTGGACTCCGAGTGACTGGTCATTGAATGTCTCACGTCTCGGAAAACCACAGCCTCTGGTCACGTGTAGCTGATTTCACACAAGTTTCCTGTCACGGTTTTCGCAATGTTTTAGGTTATGAAACTTTGATAGCTTTGCGCGCGTTAGCCATAATCAACTAGATTTATAGGATCAGCTCCCCTGTACCCGCCATGTACAGTTACTGCCAATACTTACTTGTATATGTCCAGACTCCACCTATGCGAGACGCGCCAGCTCGCATACCTCGCACGTTTTACCAGAGTCCATCCTCACAGCCTGACACCTCAAAGACCTTTCGCAGCCCATTCGATAGCATTCCTCCTCTCTTCGACTACAAGCGATCCGACTTCATCGACATCACGGACTAAAACAACCCAAGTAAGCTTCTCTGCTGGGGCTGCAGGCTCATCAGAGTCATCATATGAAACGACTTCCGCACCGATGGCAATTCAGAGCAGGGGAGGAACAACGACTTACCGTCATGACCTGAACAGGGCGGGAACCAGAGGATGGGCTGCGGGGTTAATACCGTGGCAATGGAGCATGACATGCACACTCCCAAATCTGCCTTTACTTCTCTGAGCATGATAAACACTGGTACGTTCTGCACGCAGTTTTTCACCCTCTACGCGGGTGACTTGAGCCAGGCGGACTCTGAGGCGCGCATTCAATCACTATAACCCTCTTCCACACCCACCTAGGCGATGCTATCCAAAAAGTCAAAGGCGAGAAGGTCTAAGAAGCCAAAGGCAAGAAAGCACATATCTAATTGTCACCGCCGTGTATTTAATCTAAGGTAGAACGACACAAATGCTAAGCAAGTCTCTTCTGAAACCAAGTGGCAAAGACTCGCGGGACGACAATGCGAGCCAACTACTGGGTGCTATCGCTGCCATCAACGTTACGAAAGAGCTTGTACCCAGCGAAAAATATCCTTGGAACGGTGGCAAATATCCTGATTGTTGCGCAGGTGAGTTGGTTTAATGCTCGTAGATTTTCATGCCAACAAGTGCGAGACCATCATGAAAGTCCTTGAGAGGGCGCCCAAGGATGGTACCGCAGACAATCTGCGAGGATCTTTTTGGGATGCTTTATCTGAGTTAAACATGTGGGTCGAACCAGTTTACTGTCGCCGGAAACTGATGACACCCTGCAGATCAATAAACCGTATCAATAGTGAAGTAGCATCAAAGAAGGAGCATAGATTTTGGCAGAGGCTATTCTCTGTCACCATTGATCGCGACCAAATTGCTGGGTGAGAGAAAGACTTATATCGCGTGTTCCTACTCTTCAATGTACGTCTCTGGTGCTCAACCTGAACTTCTGCTGCTGAATGATATCTCAAGACTGAAGCGATCGCTGGCATGGCGATTAGAGTCGAGACACTGGCTTTGGGACTCGACAGCAATGTTAATATAACGTCATAAAGTAAGTTGTCTTTTCAATGGGCAATGTGTCCTCTAAATGCACTTAGGTCTCGCCCAACGGAGCCGGATCCATCACGACCTTGCATGTTTTATGACCATGATGATCTCGTGGCGGAGTTGACGAACCTTGTCGCCAACGATGAACATATTGCGTTGATCGGTCCGGGAGGCACGAGAAAGAGTTCCCTTGCCAAAGCTATCCTCAACGAGACCCTTGTCACGGAGAAATCCGCCGATAGGCGGTACTTCGTGATGTACGATTGCCTCGATCCTTCGACCATTACGTTTGACGCTTTTATGACTCGTTTCGCGGGAGCCCTAGGCACAAAGCTTTCTGGCGCAGCGCAGTACTGAACCGCGGCGAGGCAAAGCTGCAAAGTTTGACATACACTATGTGGTTATCGCTTAGCTCCCCGTCGGTTCAGAAACTCGGAGAGAACGGTCGGCGTACTTTGGCTGTCATCGCCTTCCTCCCACAGGGTCTCAATGCCGACCTCACTCGTGAATTGTTGCCATTGCTCCCGCAAGTCGGTGCCATATGCGATGTTCTATGCATGCAATCACTCATTTATCGTCAAGACAGCTTCATCAAGATGCTCGATCCTGTTCTACATTTCGTGCGAGATTCGTTGCAAACACCTGATTCAAGTTGTTTGCGAGAGCTACGCGACTTCTACTACTATAACACTCTCCCGCGGTGTTCAAAAGCACGAGATCATCATGCTGATGTCGTTATCTCGGATCACTTCAACATCGTCGAGAACTCCTCCACGTGGACGCCAAAAGCAAAGTGCTTGCGGCAGTTAGGCTGGCTCTCCTTCACTCTTTCTCAGCCCGCAGAAGATATGAAGGCCATCAAAAGTGCTGAGGCGCTCCATCTTACTGCCTGTGGCCACGAGAATGTGGCACACTGCGTTGCCCTATGTGCAGACATACAAAGCTTGAGGCCGCTTCATCCAATTCCCACAGGTCCTAGAGGACTTCCAACACTCCGACTCACGGAAGTATCTTGGTGAAACAACGAAGCCGAAGTTTGGTATCGCTTGGATATACCCAGAATGCACATTTTCACAGGATCCACGGACAAATTATTTGTGAAGTCCTTGAGATCACATTTGTGGCTTGTTGTCCAAGGTTTGGCACTCGCGGACCAAACTTTACTATGAGGGAGACATTGTCCAGGTCAAGACGCACTTGGAAAAGCTTTTCCTGCAGTGCCAACAAATCGGAGATCTCTTCGATCGCAAAGACGCACTTGAGGGGCTTGCAGATGTTGTATTGCACGAAGTCAGGTTGTCCGACGCAATAGATATCCTGCAGAAACCCGTGGAGATATTCGAGAGCTAAGATCCACAAGGTGTCCTTTGGTACACCGTTTGGAAGACCGTTGTTGCAAGCAAGCAAGGGGATCATGATCTTGTGAGGTAGCTCGTCTAGCAAGCCTCTGGACCCTTCGAAGTCTTTGCGCTGCGCAATGCACGCACATTTCTCCACAGATCTTATGGGTCGGCATGCATCGAGCTCACGGCAGGCGAGTACCACAACGCAGAGTCTCAATTCCCCGCCACGATCGAAAGTTGTGATATGCAAGGCAACCTAACGTTTAAAGCATATAGCTTCTGCGGACTGGGGGAGGTTGCCTTTGCGCATGGTAACTTTGCTGTAGCCGCACAGCGCTTTGCAGAGACACGGTCTTTGCGCTGAGATGGGACTCCCTCCCAAAAATTTGTACAGTTGCACACTATTGAGTGCTTTGTCAGATAAATTCAAAGGATGGACGTTATTTTGGAGGGCCAGTCGCCAGTCGCGAATGTTATGTAGATCATGACATATGGTAACTTTTATACATGGTATCTCCTACGATTCATCCCAAGCAAATTATGTCCACACATCCGTGCCGTGACATACCAAGTCTCAGGGAAGGAAGCACTGTTCACGAGCGTCATTGCGGTATAGTACAAGGAGTCGACCTGCACAGGCATCTTTCCCTCGACTGAGCTTTGTGAGCCGGTTCAATTGTAAACGGTCACTTGAAATTATGCCGGCTCTACTTAAGTCAGCCACGCGCCCGCCAGAGAACTTCCCTCTACCAAAACTACATCCACTAACCATCTCGATTTTCGATGTAGCGATGGGTCGTCAATTTAGATGCAAACCTATTTCATAGATCAATCGACCATTCTAATCACACAGTATACCTCCAACTTCGGGGTCCCTCGGACCTCCTGCAACTTTGACATACTACGATCCGCTCTTCCACCTCATTTTCCCTTCTAGCAACGCCGAGCTTCCACTCTCATGTAATTCCTATCCTGCAGTATAAAATAACTCGTGCTCTCATCGCATGCCCCAAATAGTCCACCGGAGATTAACCTCGCAGAGCGCGGCCACCTCGCCTTTTCCCGTACGTGACAGCAGTTGATCTGATTCATTATCGGTGCGAGTCACTTCGATCTCGACGGTCTTCTTTCCAAACAAAATTTACGTCCCTACCTATAACTCACAAAACGCATTGACCAAGCCAGTCACCTGCAGGAGAAACGTGGCTTAGGCGACACCGCTGGCAAATGTGCGTCCCCAGTTCACGTGGAACGTGTTGCAGACCCACACGGTAGCCCCCGATAGCCTTGTTCTGTCGCCACGATCATTCCTTGCGATAGTGGCGGATATCGGGCGTACATCGAGGTCTCATTGCCATCACCTGGAACAACATTGGAACTGTGAAAAATGAAGACATCCTTGCAGTTAGCGTCGCTGCGTTTCGAGCAGATGGCTCTTCACACTAGGTTCGCACCTTGGTTGAATGCCTGTTCGGATGCTGTTACGTCAACTCCTTCCTCCTCACGATGCACGATATTACTTAGTGTCTGGATATAGGATTAGTGGTGCAAAAATCTAACATGAATCACCAGTCTGCTATATCCAGGTACTAAGCACACTCTAGGAACCTGGTGTTGTAATTGCCTGATAAAGTGAGGGTAGGTGGGACTGCTGTCCCTCCTTCCCAGTTCTGCTCTCAGTTATTGAAGTTGACTTACGTCCGTTCCAGAAGCATGCCGATCTTTTAGGTAAACGGCAATGCCGTTGATAGTTGATCAGAATAGCTACCCATTCATCGACACTTGAGGATGACGACACGATTGACGCCCGCTATTCCTCGGGGCATTTGTCCGAAAGCATGATACGGCATCGGCGTAAGTGGGTGTCGCCGCTTTGGGTTCTTCCCTTTCTCAACTTTACTCGATGCCGACTCCACTCGCATTCGTCCAAAAACATGATACGGCATCGGCGTAAGTGGCTGTCGCCGACTTTGGGGCTAAATGTAGGGGTGCCATTCAAGGGCTGGTTCTCTTCGCCACCTGCCGAGCTAGCCATTCTCAACCCGTCGTTTATACCAGATGAGTTCTCCCAACGCCCTTTGGACATCGCCCAATTCTGCCAATGTCTTATACATCCCAATTTCTTCACCTCCCTGATGATGTGCTTGTATATCTGCTCGACTTGACACCTATGAGTGATCTCGAGAGCGTCTCCAAGGTAAGTAGCTGCTCTCAAATCTCCCGTATGTACGCGTCTGATCCCCTCGCAGACATGTAAGCAACTTCGAACTATATGCGGACTAGTTCGCGCCCCGTACTCCCATCCAACACGTTGGACTGGGGGTTCCAAGGGCAGGGACTTGAGCTCTCACGGCCCTTTCCATAGCTTAGTCAGCACGTAGACTACGTCTCCGCATGTTCGTCCTGCTAGACACATCATCACTTCAGGCTGCTTTGCCATTGCTCTAGGCTGAACCCGCTAGCCCTAGTCCAACGTCCTTCCCACAAGCTTTAGCTTCCCTCCGGTGTAGAGAACACAGGTGGAGGACGATGCGCCCGATCATTTCATCCTGCCGTGCAACCTTGAATTACAGCCACTTTACTAGCTACTATGAAAAGGTAGTTTTGTATGTGTCTATACAGGTCGCATCGACTATTGTACACGGGAACACGTTGGAACGTGCGACGTACTATGGCCAGGCTGATGAAGTTACGCGCCTACATGCTGCTGACGTACGGCAGGACCTTCTTGTTCTCCTGCGGATGCACCAAGGGTGAGTGGTGGTCCTCTCACCCCTGCAATTAAGTAACCTTGACCGAAACCTCGTTCAGAACTGGCATGTCCTATCTCTGCTTCCTCTCCTTGAGAGAGATGTGCCCGCATTCAAAAGCTGCCAGTCCAACGCATGTTCTGGCCACCAGCATCAGTCCGACGGTGTATTTGCTCTCTCGATACCCCTCGCAACAGGTCTCCAGAAAGCTCGACTGGACATCGCTATCGACATCGCAATGCTGCTTTCCATCACTCGCAGCAAAGATGCCGCTGACTGCGCGATGCTCTGGAACGAGTGGGGACCCAAGATATCACACGTTTTCTTGATCGACCAAGTCATGCGTGAAAAAGGCGATGTAGAGCCTCTACAGGATATAGAAGGTTATAAAGTGGCTTTTTCTATCGATGTGGACTTTTATCACCGTGATACCCGCGATGGAATTTCTGAACATTCCCTGGGTGCTATCATTCTAGATTTCAGTCCTGCGAGTGTCCGATGGGCTCGAGAGGAGGCCAAGGCATGTCGTGGAGTGCGTGGTGCCGGTGCCGGTGCTTTGGTAACAGAACCAAGCGTTGTACGACCTAGGTGCCTGCTTGCGGAGGAAGTCGTCAGTTCCTTGCCTTATACCCGAACTATGCTCGAGGGATACCTCCCTAAACACCAAATTCGGCTTTCACGGGATGAGGTCGTGTATCCTGTACATTCATTCATGCGTGCGTGCGTTTCTGTGCTCGTGTGCTTATGCGTGCTTTTTGCAGGCCAATCCTCTGCATTTTCATAACATTAATGTTTACAGCTTTGTATGAGACGATGCTCGCTGGAGAGTGATTTGCGACGCCTACTTACCGGTACCAGTCGCTTAATATGTAGTTTTGTTTGTAAGTATAAGTCGTCCATTATGATTGTTCGAGAAACTAATTTTACATGCCCGATTGAAGGAAGCTCGGTGAAATATCGACATTAATTAACCTGCCTGTCCAAGCTTCTGATAGCGGTACCGTACGTGCGATGGGAAAGACGCCACGGCGCAATAACTTATCACCCGAAACTACAGAGATAGGGTTCAAGTGGTGAAGTATTTTCCGTAACGTGTCATTCAAGCTCCAGTGACTCGACACGGAGCACAAGATGGTGAGTTGCTGACGTGAAGATCCTATTTCTCCTAGTAGCTGAACAAATGATTTTGCACTTCAAGCTTCGGAATCTCCTTTATATTTAATGCATCTGTAGTACTATAGTCCACTAGCCGCAATCTACGCGATACATTGCTGTGTGATATATACTTTCTGGCCTTGTTCTGGTTGGTTACCTTTTTCTTTCTTTTTTGTTGATTCAGAGTGTGGTCCTTGGGGTCATTGACGGACCTATGCGGGACCATGTCTGGCAGGTTACCTTGTTCTCCTCTCGGTGGCCACAAACCTTAGATTCTTGAGGTGCATTGCCTCATGGTAACCTCGACCTCACCTTCCGGCAACACTACTTCAAGACCGAGTGAGTTCAACGAGTGTCAGAACAAATGCTAACATTTCTATTAAGTCCCTAGAACAAGTTAACTAGGCTGTGATCAGTAACTACAAGTACATATGAGCTACAAAGTGAGCATCTATGGGTATCGAGGCAGGTCCATAACCTGGTGGCTGCGTAACGAACGTGAATCGCTATAGTACCAAGCGAGAGGTAGCAAAGTCGGAACTATAATCGCCAACAGCAACCGCCTCTCTGCATGCACAAGATACTATAATCAAGTCGTAGGATTGGGGACGCGCCGCATTGCACGACAGCGTGGACCAATCCAAATGGCAAGCCAGATCATTGGAGAGAACGCGAGGCATATCCCTGCAAGCAGTACGTAGGTCCAACCAGGACCTACCGCGGTGACAATGAGGTCTATCACCGAGACCATCACAGCACCCATGGAACATCGCACCAAATTGGTCTGAAACGAAGTGATCAGGAACGTGCTAAAATAAATGCAATAATGCAACTTACGCATGCGGTGATGGAAGCACTCTGCGATGGTAGTAGATCAATGAGCAGCGTCTGCATAATGCCCATGATAGCGATGGCTGTATAGCCAACTGTTGGAAGGGTTTGCATGAGTAAAGGTGTAGGGGGAAAGAAAGTCAAAGACGTACCAATAAACTGCAGGAGCAGTGGGATTGCGATATTCACCTTTCGCTCGAGTGCCCACCCATAACCAGCGCATGTCGCGACAAAAATGGCGGTCCATATGGGTACGGTCCTCAGCCTGGCTTTTTCTATCGGGAAGTTCTCCTCCTTCGTTACGTCCTCCGGTCGTACGCGCTTCTCGGGATCCGCCTCAGCCTTCTTCACGAGGCTCGCTTTGATTCGTCGATAATCAGCGTCTAGCACTTTTCCTGACAGGACAGTGCCAAAAGTCATCCCGCCACCAACCGCTAGGAAACATAATCCGATATCTATCTCGTCCAGGAACAAGTACTTCACTGCGAATATCGTGGATATCGTGGTAATCACGGCGTAGAAGACGGCATATACGACGGCATTGAAGAAGAGGAGGTTCAGAACGTCCAGGAAGAAGAAGAGGCGTAGCGGATTGTTCAGTGCATGTTTGGGAGGCTTTGGCGCATCGCGGTCCTCACGCCCTTTCCCAACAAGTGGTACAAGGGGACGGTAGAGAGGAGACGGTATCACACTACCGTCGCCCACCAGTCGGCGGAGTGTTTCAGGAAGGAACCTGGCATAATACGAATAAGGTCATGGAGACGTCTTAGAATATGGGGGGCGTACAGCAGTACGATAATGAAGCATACGGCGGACATAATGCATAAGAACCAGAAGATAGACCTGTTACGTAAAAAGTTTAGCGGCATTCAAAGTAATTTCGTAAGAACTCACCGCCACCCCAACTTCTCAGTAAGGATCCCGCCGATAACTGGTCCCAGAGCAGGTCCAACCTGCAGGGGGTATTAGAGTGCATAATGCAAAAAAGTGGTGCGTCAAGTACTTGTGGTCCTACGGAAAATAGGCCTAAAAAGATTCCGCGTTCTGCGGGAATGACTATATCCGCAATCACCCCAGCACCTACCGATCCGGTAAGATAAAAAGTAGAGCGACGAAAAATTCACGCATACCTAGTGCAATTGTGCTGGCAGAACCAGCGGCTTGAATGCATCGCAAGAGCATCAGTAACCAGTAGTCTGAGGTCGGGACTAAAGCCAAGCCGATACATGATAGACATAGGACAAGGAGACATGCAAGAAAAATAGGACGGCGCCCAACGCGGTCTGCCATGGTCCCCCAGAACATAGGAGCTATACAACATACAGAGTAAGTCTACTACCGACGGAAGGTGAGTGGTTCGCTTACAGACGCCTTGAAGGACCATGTAAACGGTAACGCTCAAATTAATCGATTCTATAGACGTGTGAAAAGCCGAAGCAATTATTGGTATTGCAGGAAGGTATACATTTGCGGTCAGCGGGCTATTAAAAAATCGTTCAGATCGTCTTTAGGTTCAGATGAGGAAGTACTTCACCTGAAAAGCGCAGCGAAAGAGGCGATAGTGACAATGAACCATTTTTCCGGACGAGCGTAGATGCTATATGGCCGCAGCGGTTCTGCATCCTGTTCATGTTCGTCCTCCTGTTCTTCAGGTGCTCCATGTGCTGATTCAGAGACTGCTGATTCAGAGACCTCCGAAGTCTTGGGGGAGGCTACGAAGTCATGGTGAATTTGACCTGCGTGGGCCATGATCTGTACACCAAAAGGTCGGGAAGACAAAAGGACACAGATTGAATTAACGGTGCGAGTATTTATGTGGACGCCGCCTGTTGCAACTCGGAGCCTCATTCGCTTCCGACATGAGGTAAGGTTCAAGTCCGAACAGCCACGGGTATCAATATGAACTTATCTGCAAAACATGAGTTAACCGGCACACAAGGAATGTTACGATTCCAAAATACTATTCCACTTCATCATGTCACGCTTTTTCACAGGAATTTTGATGTGACATACCGTTACATCGCGTGACAACCATCACGTTTCCACGCCAAAAAGAGTGGAGCGTTTCAAGTATATCGACGCAAAATTAAATTATCGAAGCGAGGTTCAGCGGGTGATGGGAAAGGTCAGAAGAGGCCAAACTCTTCCAGCGTGAATAGATTTGAAAGGACGCCGAGTCCACTATATTTCACAAGAATGGTGTCGTCCGCGTGCAAGGCACCCACGAACTGACCAAGGCCCGCTGAGCGGCTGAATAGTCGGACTCAAAATGGCGCCGATCGCAGACTCAGTGAGGCAGACCGGTGCACTCAACTTAAGAGTGTGACTCACGAAGTTGTGGTCACTCATCATATGGTATAGATCGGCTCCCGGCCGAACAGGGGTAGAATCTAAGATCGGCTACTGAACGGATCAAATTCGGCAACGGGAAAGACCTCAATCACTGTTTCCAGGTATTTTTACATAAGTACTTGTTGCTGCCCTCACGCGCACACGCATGCAGCACCACTGCCTTTGCGCCAAAACATCATATCGCCGCCGCCATCAGCATCTAATACTCGACATCGACATCCACCGCCTCACGCTGCCATTCTTCCGCGCTGCATTCACCCATGAAACAGCCAGCAGAGCTCGCTGCTTCTCGCAAGGAATTCTGCGCTTCAACCTACAACCTCCCTGCGCTTCAACCACCACACCGGCGCTAATGGACAGCCTCAACTATTCCGCCGCCCTCCTTGTGTTCGAGCATACTTCGTGGGGCGACGTTCGCAGGTGCCTGTTAGCCCGCGTTTCATCGGAACTTCAATGTGTAGTTTAGCCCATTGTCCGAGTCAGGCTTGTTTGCTGTAACGTAATCATTTCAACGAAACAAATCAAATTCTCTTGCTCAATATATGAGCAGTACACGAGTGCGCACAGGTCAACGGAGCAGGGAGATAAGTGCGGGATGGAACTACAAGGTGGGAGGGAAAGAAAACCCTCACAGCCCAGTGCAGACAGTTGCAGATTCGGGGCTGGGGCATTGCCGGTCCCCGGAGTCGTAGCGTTGCGGGAGATGCTAGGGGCGGGTGGATATGTCCATGGCCGCATTGGAGATCTGGTGGCCGATCCTACGCGCTGCCCGCATATGGATGCTGTCGTCGAGGGGGTCGCTTTGGTGCCTATTCTTAATGGGGCCACAATTGAAGGAGACAAAGGTGTTGTTAATGGACTAAAGGATGAAAAAATCAACCAAAAACATGGTTGCTACGCTGTGGGAAGGGGCAGGAATAGGTTTCGAGCGCTGGAGACGGGAAGCAGATGGAATTGGGATGGAAGTCGTTCACCGCGTTCGCTGCATACCGTCGTTTTCAACCTCCACGTTGAGCAACAACTTCGACGAATTCGACGACATGTCGGAACAATATTAATGGATGAAACGAGATTCGTAGATCTGGAGTTTGCGGGGTCCAGCCTTTCCTTAATCATGTCATCACGAGTTTCTATAGATAGATAGCCGATCTGTGGCGGAATCCCAAAAATGTTATAGTCTACTACTACTATCGGTCATGACCGTGAGTGGTGTGTCGGCCGACCGACCTCGGAGATCCTTCGGTGAGACTACAGAAAAATTCATATGGCTCTGTCCGTGTCAACCATGAACGTTTGAACAATCAACTTTTCGGTATGTTATGGTAGATTGCTAGACCGTAGGCTGCCTACGGTAACATTTTGGCCGTGTAACGGGTACTAACGCTGTATTATCACTCGCAACACACGGTATTCTGCGAGCCACTTCTAGCGTAGTAAATATTAGTCGAAGAAGTTTGATGGCTTAGTAACAGGCTTACTGATTGGTGGAGATCGTACGTAGTGGCAATGAGGCCTGAGGTACTAAGCCCAGTAAAGCTACAACCGTCCCGCTGATTGGCACAGATTGATAAAGATTGCACCCTAGCAAGAACCGACAATCATTATCAAGGCTCCGATAGCGATCCGGGATACACCAGGATACACACAGTACTGGTAGTGGTTGTCCGCAAGATAACGATTTGTACCTCGTTGACAAGCTTTCCAATGAGTCCTTGGTCCACTTCAACTCCAATTATCTGCATTGCTAGATCGCACGTTGACAATTCCCTCGCAGTATATGGTCGATCACACATGTACATCACAAGTAAATTCTCAAACATGAACCCATTCTTCTCACAACCCTGCATACAATCTGTAATGCTACGAGTAAGTATGGTTGGGTCACCGGTCCTGGCCGATCTTCTTTTCATGGAACCTGGCTATTTTAGATACAGTCTAAACCGTTATACATGCTCAGCGCTCATATCTTCTTTTTTATGTACTTGTCTATTTTAATCGCAGTAATGCTTGCACACCAAGTCCCCGACCCTGATATTCGCTCTCGCTGGTATCGTGCTACTTTGCAATGCCAAATAATCGGAACTATGTAGTGATACATGATATCTATATGGGCCGAGCCACAGTAACGCCAACATTCCCTCACGCACATCAGTCTCGTTCCCATGCCATGCAATCTGATCATCTAAACGAGATAAGCCAGAGAGGAGTACATCCTGTGAAGACACCAATTAGCCATCGTCAGTCTCGCGTAGCAACTGCGTCCAATGTCTTGACTCTTGAGGGATCGTGAACACGTGAACCGCTTAACGTTTCCCAGCGTCGGGATTAAACGTTCAAGGCACAACAGCTCCTATTACTCTCAGCGCGTGACAGTCATGGGGAGCATGTCAGCTGGCCGAGGAACATGGCCGAGCTGATATACTGCTGATATGCTTACCGCGTGCCGGTGATGGCATATGCCGAACGAACAGCACAGCTTTCTGTACCCTTTTCATTACCCTTGTACTGCCCCCGGATCACCAAGTCGGGCCAGCATGGTGGAGGATGGCGGTTTCCATTGTCAGGAAGGTCTCCGTGAGGCATGGAAGCACCCGTCTACATTGGGATGCCAATCGAATTGAGAGAGGAAGAAATGGTAACAAAGGCCCGGGTATATGCATCAGGATTGTACACAGTTTGAGGGGGCTGGCGATGGTTTTGATTTTGCTTTAGAAATGGTCTAGAACAAGTCTAGAAGGAGAAACACTGAGAGGAAGTCGACAGGAACAGCGGAATACCTACATCGGCGTTGTAGATCAAAAGTGCCGAGATTCGAACCGGGAGATGCGTGCATACGTTGCCCAGGTACAAGACTATTGACGAACGACAACCACCAAAAGACAAAGTAATTCCACCCCAGAAGGATCATGCAAAAACCTGATAAAATATCGAAAACGTCAGCGCAGAAATTGAAACCTGAAAACTGCCTGCCAGCGAGGTCCAAGAGCAGGCGAGAGCGACCTATCTCATGACCTGGTGATGTGCCATCTCGAACGGTTTATCGGTCTAGTTAAATTATTTAGGTCAATGATAGTACTCGACTCTGGAAAATTGTTGACTCCATTGTCGGTCTTTTGAAATAGCTCTATTCTCTGGCCGAACAGAGTAAACAACAACTGGAAAGATAGTCCCAGGATGGCCAATAGGAACGACGTGAATATCAAGGACTCGTAATGCCCAATGAGAGTGGCGACACTTTGAATAGAATGTTTCATCCTCATGCATGCAAGGTTTGCAGCCAAGACCAGCACTTGCTAAGAAAGCGGACGTGTCAGTCTTTGCAAAACAGAATGGAGATAGATAGTTTATTCACACACATTGTGATCCCCGCCACTTCACCGAGCAAGTGCCCGTTACGCTCCTCCCAGCCGTCTCCTGTCTCATCCGCTGCCAGGGAAGCAAAGTGACTGAGCTGTCTGAACATGTATTGGACATGGTTGGAGGTGGCTAGGTGTCGTGAAAGAAAGAATATGAAGCCGGCGCGAACAGCTGGATATCTGCCTCAGCGTTGTAGATCGAGACTGCTGAGATTCGAAGTGATGCAGGACGTGTATGGGGCATGCGTGTCTCGAGCTATGACTAATACATATAACTGGTGTGTTGAGTTTCCTACTCGCTCGAGCGGTACGTAACCACCCACGCGTTTGCGCTAAAAAGCACCTGTATCTCCCCGGCTGAGCAAGGGTTCCGCGGTCCACACTGACATCATTCACCCTGGTCCCAGATCCCGTGTTGACAAATTTTCCCTCCCCGCTTGTCGAGACGAGAGGCTTGATCGACACCCAGAACTTGGATCGGATCCATACCAGCGAACATTCGACAGAAAAGCGCCTTCAAGACCCCGTCCGGGGGACGCGTCCACGGTTGGCACCCGCCTACTCTTGGCAGGACTGGGTTTGTAGCCTGGCCTGCTGTGCAAAATGAGCACCATGGTTACCTTGTACTTAGGAATCAATGAAGAACGTGCTGCGTCGGCAAGGTTCGAGCGTTTCAATTTGACGTAAGTACAGTATGGCTCCTTCCGTTCAAGTCGTGAGGTCCCAAGCGGCCTATCATCGCCGCCGACGGTTCTATACGCCATCGTAAGTAGGGGTTCAACTTTCATTTATAAGTGTAACGTTTCGCTCCAGGTAGGTCCGTGATGTCGGGAATTATGCTTGCTGTGTGCGTATGCTATTAGTTCATCAGCGAAATTATGTTAGATATATTGAAGTACCAATGCTTTCATCCGCGACGCACAAAGGTAGAGAAAGCTATCATATAGGGTGGTGTTCAGGAGGTGTGTGAGACACAAGGAATTCTACTGCACCTTGAAAGACATCAATTGTTGCGGTTGGAAACAATGATGACCGCAATTGACAAGGATGCCCTAATGATGACTGGATGGGCCATATGGACGCTTGAGGATTTCCCTATGACAGTCAGAGGCTCATATGCTGGACCCTGTTTGACGGGGAAAACTCACCACCGACATGTGCCGATTCCCAACGAGATGCCACAGAGCCGAGGCCCACCCTCTGCCCGAGCCGATTGTACGAGATCTCGGCCGTGGACTAGCCGATGGGGCTATAAGGTAGGAAGATGCAAAAGGGAAGGGAGACGTTGATTCCTGGATAAGGAAATGTCGTCAACATCCAACTGATGCTTTACCTCATTCCACGTAAGTACCTCAGTCAAGGATGGCCGACATGACAATGCAACTTATCTAGTGGGTAAGCAGAACAATTAATCATTTTCTAGTGATACTTGCATTGCACATGATATCGCAGCAGTGTCCGATGCTTCCTTGTTCATGCGCGCGCTAGAATTATAAAACAAGATATTGCAAGTGACATATGGAGACTCGTCGCTGTTGACGGTTCTATACGCTATCGTAAGAAGGGATCTCGTTTCTTCTCAAGTGGACTTGACTACTTATTTCTCCTGATGGATATCGGTATTGCGAGGGTGCCATGGGTGAGGACACGGGAGTATCGGGTGTTGAGTAGTAAGAAGGATTAGTTGAAACCGTATCCTCTGCGTCGTGAGGGTTGGGTAACGCGGCCAGGGGACCAGCTCGGCAGCATCTGCAATAGGACCTGCAGGGGATATTGCAGCTGTTGGTTCATAAAGCTGATTCTAACGCTGAACGAGCCTGAGGTTCGCATAACGTCGGTGCAGCCTCAAGGTCAGCAATGCGTGAATAAATCATACAACCCACGCGTGCCATATATGCGGAGAAAACCAACATGGAATATACTGGTCGGCTTCACGCACTCAGCGTCTGCCTCTCAGCAACACGCTGAAAAATTGGATTCAGCACTGATACTTCAAGTAAAGCTTGTTACTTATACCTCGGATAGCACATGTGGTGTTGGAGCTGAAGGAGGTCCTTCCTCTCCTCGCGTTCCTTTGTAACATTTCGTCTTTTGTCTTTTGCAGGGAGGGAGTGGAGCATTTAATGGGCACTAGCATGCAAAAACATAGTTAGGAGCGCTCGAGTGATAAAAAATTACGTCGAAAGGATCAGCGTCATCGTTAATCTCCCTATTCCCCTCTTCCGATTGGTCATCCCCGTTCCATCGGGCTTTGGTTAAACGGGTCTCGTTGTAGGTGACTGCTAGAGGTTTGGCGAGTGTTCCAGGGACATGTGCTTGCACTGTTGCGATTGCCAGAGGGCTCGTAGTCGGAGTCACTGCCAGAGGTTTGGTGAGTGTCCGAGGAATGATTGCTTGTACTGTCGCGATCGCCATAGAGCTCGTTGGTGGTGTCGCAACTGCATGGTCCGTGTGTCGGTGAATGAATAAACGCAAAAAAATAATGGGTAAGAGCGTCCCTGTATGTCACTGCGAGAAAAAATCTTCGTGGATAGTGATTGGCAGTGGATTATACGGTGGAACGAAGACGATCTACATATGTACCAGGTGGAGTCGACAGAGGATTTTGATGATGAGTCTAGTTAAACGTTAGAGGCACACCGTAAAGGAATCAACGCTTACAGAGGCATCAGTACTGACTCGCTGTTGCTCTGCATCTTGATCCTCTTTCCTTTCTCTGCCTTGCGTTGCTTTATGTTGGAGTGTGTTCTTGATGGACGAGAGCCTAACGGTCCCGATAAGTCTCCACTCACGAGCAGTTCTCTATTAGGAGTAATTGTGACAGTTGTCTGTGTTCGAGTCCCTGACCTATCCGCTCGTATATTTATATTTCACAGCCGCACAGTCTTGAAGGAGGCAGACCCAACAAATTCAAGCCATTATGGGCGAATTTATGTCGTCAGTATGGCCGGTGCAGGGTCGACCGATGTATCTGATTCCATGAGGTGAATCCCAGGACTTGAATGCATGATTACACGACGTTGGCATGGTACGCATTGCGGAGACAAGTTGGTGGACGCCCTTTGATTCTGAACCAAATCTTGGTGAACGTTGAACTCCAGAAGAAGATCGGCGTTATCGGTGCACCAAACCCGAATTGTACCGTCTGATCATGACTTCAAACTCCGAGTTTTGCGAGCTAGGACTAGTACGTTGAGCCTGCGCCCGAACCATTGGCAAGTCTTTTGCAAAAGGGAAAGAAGGACATTGGCTAGTAACAGTTTCACCCAGCTTGTATGCTTACCAATAATAACCAGCGAATCGAATACCTTCTCTCTGTTCTCAACACCCCAGATGCATGAAGGTGCAATCATCTCCACCACTGATAATTTCCCTGTCGTTTGGGAATACAGCGACATATTTCACCCAGTTCTGGTATCCCTCGGACGGGCCTAGGAGAGCCTACCAATGCTTCTGTCTGCACATCACAAATTCGTAGGGCGTGCTCCCATCAATCTGTAAGCTGGATGCTTACCACGCGTTGTTTGTGTATGCTTGCGTTTGTTGAAACGGTTTATCATCCTGTTGCGCTGCTGCTTTGTATCTTATCTACTTCTGACCGTACCGTCAATCCACGACCTGTCCACGCTTTGTCTTGTGCCGTTCTGAGTGTTTCCCTCCTTCCGGAGTGGTTTCCACAATCAGTCACGACCACCTTCGAAGAACGCGACTGTCGACACTGACTCCGTATGCCCTCGCATCGTCCGCCTAGGATTCTTGTTCGTCAGTCAAACGACGGGCAATACATCACCTAGGTGTACGAACGAAGTCACCTGTGTAGTTCTTGCGTTCCAAGTCATGCCCTTTATCTCCTCGACAGATCTGAATTCGCTGTCTCTTGCTAAGCTCTTCTCGGTGCCAGTAGTTCAGCAAGTATACAGCATATGACGACGGATAGATCAAATCAACGAGCATATGCCGCCCTGGCATGAAACTCACTGTTTCGATATTCTGATGGCGTCATCATCGGCAGCGCGATGATGGCTATGAAGCATTACATTTCGGGGGGTTCGAAGTAATGATCAGGGAGGGATTATAATGATGGACCGGGGCGGTAGGAACAAACAACACCCTTCTCAGCTGGCGCTCTCAGTGATTCGATCGTACAATCATTCGTAGTTGTTTGATTTCCTGTCGTAGGTCAGCATATGATACGACACAAATGCCTACAGTAGGGGGATTGTTCCATGAAGGTACTATCAATGTGTGAACGAAACTCGGCAGAGATCCCCGTGCTTCGAAATGCATGCAACTACAATATTTCCAGTGTTCTGACATCCATCATGTTACCAACAGAAACCATATCCTTGACTTGTGCGATGATATTGTGATCCGAAGCAATTCTCTTGTACTCCCCACCCTGCTGCTGCGCTAGCAAAAGTGCGCCGAACGGCTGTCCAAGGCGAACGAGCAACCTCAACGCTCGCTCACTCGACTCCAATTCAACCGGACCATCGTCTCCAGGATACCTGCTGAATGATTCACCTGATGGAGAGTCAGGCTCTGACCAATCATCCACGCTCTGCGCATCGTCTGCATCGCCAAGCAGGCCGAGATCGTGACGATTCCACGGACAGATGAGTAAGAATGTCCGCGAAGCCGACCGCAGCTTGTCTTCTGTGGTGATTAGCAGGTCATCAAGCCCGACCGCCTTGACATCATAAGTGAAATATGTCTCCCGGTCTTGATCACGCCTCCGTCTGAGCGCAGTGACGGGGAATGCGATGCAAGGCAGTTGCAGTCTGCGGTCCGCGAAACGAGGAGGGCTCAAGTTGGCAAGCCGGGTATACAGCGTCAAAGCTTGCTCAACGACGGTGGCATTTTGCAGCGAAGAGACCGATATCTGTATCTGATGTTCAGACAGAGATAGCGATGTGCATGGCGGAGCATTGTACGAGGAAATATCGGCTGGCAGGATGCTATTGAACTGGGATGGTTTTCCGACCCAGTCTAGGGCAGTAATGTCGCCCGACTGAGCGACGATCGCCTGCAAGAGCCGACCGAGCGCATTCTGCCTTGTCTCGCCGTAGATGACAGGTAGGTGGACGCCGAAGATGCCGAATAAGGAATATGCAATGTCTTCTGGCAATGTGGTGACACGGTTTGACGCCCATTGAAGTTTCTCTCGGGCGCCTCTCATCCCTGGATGGAAGGCGATGAGCGCCCGTGCATCTATACCCGTCGAATCCTTCAATTCCTGAATGATAGCGACAGACTCTTTGTGGTTGGAAGAGTGGTCATTGAGATATGGTGTCCAATCTGCTCGGTAGAAGAGAACAATGTTGGAGGCCAGGAACTCCTGGACAGTCCATCCTCGTGTGTTCCAAACACTTTTTGCGAGTGCGCCAGACTCCGACGAAGGCGAAACATCCGATAGGTAAACAATCGTGAGTGCTGAGTGGCGATACCAGACAAACATGGAGTTGACTGATGCTTGGAGCTCAACATTGTTTTTCTGGTCAATGCAGCATGTATCGCTCCATGCCCAGCAATGCCCCGCATCACGAGCCATTTTGCAGAATGTCTGCAACTTCACCGTGGTTCCGACTGCAGCCAAATCATACACGACCTTGCCCTGTATGTCGTGCAGTAACAGCTCATTGCTTTGCCACCTATGTGATAGCATCGCCCAACCGAAGTACTTCGCAACCGCTCCTTTGATGGTCTCGGTTTGAAGGGGCGCACACGTCGTCGATGACGATAAGATCTCCTTGTACTCCGTGCTTTTCATGAAGGCGTCAATTTGTGCCCCCCGATCGCATAAAAGTCCAGTGGATGTGTTGAGTAAACGAAATGGGGCATTTTCCAGTTGAGCATCAATGGCTCTTAGAATAGCACCATCTGCTTCAGATGGACTGACATACTGCTGAAGCCCCTCTGGAGAGAGAGTCAATCATATTGACGTTGATGCATGAGTGCTTCGGGGCTTACTTTGTATCTGCGGGTCGGATGTATTGTCGAACTTGGAAAGTATGATTTTCAAGGCCTCGATCGCTTCATCATAGCGTCGAGCCTTGTGAAGCGCTGCGTGATTCACTTGGTGCCCAAGATATGACAAAGGGTTGAGTTTGATTGCCTGTGCGTCGCGGGTATCAGCATAACTGCTAGAGAAATGATAAATATCGTCCGCACCATGTTTGCGTCGTGAAGGGCCTCCGCATAGAGGTTTCGGTCCAAATGTGCCTTACTGCGGTGAGCAAAGAGCAAGTCGCATGAAGAGTCCAGACCGATCCCTGCCGAATACAGTTCAATAGCTTTCTCATAATTTTCCTCAACCACAGCCTCGTCTCCCTTTGCGAGACAGCGAGCAGTACATTTCTTCTTGAAAGCTAAACAACCGCAGAGTAAGTGTCGATGTTCAAGTCGTCTAAGCCTCCAAAGGACTCACTAGTGGACCATTCGAGGTAGCTGTCCTTCGCGTCCTCGTCAATGATGCCCATCATGTATCGGTGAGATTC
>JABCPV010000639.1:0-13577 GCA_016584345.1 Suillus ampliporus | reverse complement strand
CGTGTGGCAAACCCTGCTTATCCTTATCCTTGACTATCGTATCGTTATCGTATGGCGGTCTATCGTGTTTCTTATCCTCTTATCGACTATCATGTCGTATCTTATCGTATCCTATGGCATCGCATTTCTTATCCTTGACTTGCTTATCGTGCTCTGTCCTATCGTCGTCTTTCTTATCGTACTCCTTATCCTCGTCCTCCTCTTTTCCTTGTTTTCTTCATTTTTGCTGTCCTTGTCTTTCTTATCATATACCTTGTCTGGGGTGACGCATGGGCCGAGGTCAAAACCTCCTTCCGACTTGCCTTCATTTTGCTTCGTTCTTGCTATTTTGTTGCTATTCGGATCCTTGATGTCGAGGTCGAAACCTGGTTTCGACTCGGCTTGATTTTGCCTTGTTTTGGCTGTTTTATCGCTCTGGTATCGCTCGACTTCGCTCGCTTTCTTACGTCTTATCATTATGTTGTATTCCTTATCCTCATCTTTCGCTCGTTTTCTCGATTTTTTCCTGCCCTGGTCTTTCTTCTTCCTTATCCTTGTCTTTCTTATCATATACCTGGGCTATTTCTGGTGGTATATACGGAATGGATATATATTGGCTCAGCCCAGTGTCTACAGTGTCTACATGATGCATGGTGGGATAGCCCAGGGACACATGTTGGGCTGGCCGTGACTATTAAAGTAGCAATAGGCTATCTTGCTTCATATTTTGGACTGTCCCAATGACTATGGAATGACTATTGACATGACAGTAGGCTAGCCCATATGGAGCATATCAGACAACTGTGTAAGCAGAAATAGTACAATACTAACATGAATGTCCAGGACTTCAATGTCATACAAGGTTAGAAGACGAGCATAGGAGGGCTTGGTGATCTGGTTGATCTGATTTGTGGAAGCCCCATACCAGTCATTCTCTGCGACTGGAGAATAAGCTCAGGTCTAGCATGGGATCTATGAGGAGTGGTGGTATGTTGAAGCTCAATAGCATTTAGCATATTGGCAGTTGTGCATCGAAGATAATTGAGGTAGAATGCATGGAGAATGAGAAGGATGATGACGGTCATGGGGACGATTAGCATCCAGAGATTAAGGAAATTATAGGTTAGGAAAGCGAGAGATCCTCTGCGAGTCCCAGAATGTACTGCTTGGCTAGTGTCAGGTTTGCAAGAGCAAGTCACCACTAGAAATGTTAAAGAAAAAACTACATCAGTTAGAGTGGAGAAGCTTGGTGGTAAGTAACTACCCAGATAAGCGACCCAGTGAAGTAGTAAAGAAAGGAGAGAGGACATTGCAGGACTATCGAGAAGGGATGCTGCACAACAGAATGTAGGAGAAAGAACGAAGAAAAAGCAGCGCAGAATGTTATAGAATGTTATAGAATGTGGAGAAACAACAGAGACAAACAAGACAAGACAGGTGATAACATTTGGATTGGGTTGTCCCGGCGCCTATATGGTTCTAGTGAGGGAGAAAGCATTAACTGCATTCGAGATCCCTAGGATGAAATAAAGAGTACTTGCAATGTGCTAGGGGGCGGAAACTACATATGTTGACAAGTGAAGGTCGCCATGTCAGCATATATATGCTGTAACATGCAGCATGCTTGGAGCGGTGAATGATCGTGAAGAGGATGTGCCAAATATCATGGCTTGCAATTAACCAGCCGAGTTAGAATACAGGGGTGTGTGCGTATATGAACCTGTTGCTGGACGATTAGGGCGGCCTCATGCGACACCTTGATTGATGTTGGCCTGCCACCGACAATAGACCAGTAGAACAACCGGTAGTACGTTCAACTATCACCCCATAAAGTTTCATCACGAACCGAGTCAGATTCAGAAAAACAGACAAAGGTCGTACAGTGATGAGCTATGTATTTTGAATAAGTGAGGAAGCTTTATCATTTGAATTCACATCCCTTGCAACATGGACCGCTGCGGAAGCTTACATGAAGAGACCAATTCTGAAGCACAAATTTGAGGATCACTGGAAAGTACTGTTTATGACTTTGTCTTCTTGCATGAAAACGTATATATCGTGAGACGCTCGTAGGACGGGACGATATGCAAGTAGGACTGAGATACAGGGTGTGTTGTCGAGCACAGAATTTGACATTCCTGCCATGAACGAGGCCTGGTGGATGTAAGATATGCAGGTCAAACATTCGAAAATACAACCTACCACGCCTTTAGCGCAGTTTCACCGACTGTCATTGACTTGTCTGGCCAACGCTAGTGAAAGTGAAACCGCCAACTAGCCTGTGGCACAGAGCATGGACAGATAAGATATAATAATTACAGGTGTTTGATTAGTGAAAGTGAAACCACCAACGAGCCTGTGGCACAGAGCATGGACGGATAAGATTCAATAATTACAGGCGTTTGATTCTGGACGGATGGGACCGCAAGAAAGCTGATATCAACGGCAAACATCACGGTAATTGAGCCTGTTGATAATTTTTTTCCATCACGGCTGAAAAATGGTATGATCGACCCATATCTTGTGAAGAGCCTTGCTATGAGAATCAGGAGATCCAAACAGGATAAAATTCATCACGCGAAGAAGGATATTTTTCGAGCAGGTGTCGAAATTGACTGGTATGCGTCAAGTCGGGCTCCCGGTTGTCCGCAGAAATTTACAAAATTGGCGTTTCCTAGCAAAGCAATCAGGAGACGTGGAGCACTTACAACAAGGCTGAGCTCACAAAATTCTCCCATGAATCGCGCTGAAATCAGCGAAAATATTAGAAGAAATCAACTGACCTTCCATGCCTAGGCTCACAGACGATCCACACAGAATGCTCATGCTCCTTTTCAGTACTGCCTGAAAAGACAGTCAACAACGACCCCACAATTCAGGGAATTATTCACTCATAAGAGAATCCATAAAGCTTAGCATACTTGCAACCTCATCCGAAGCAAAGGGTGCTAGACATGTTTCAGAAATGATATTGTCTATGAAGAATCATTCCGGTATTGCGTAAAATGGCGTAAAACACTTATTAGTCTTTACTCACCTGCCTGAGTACGCATGACGACTTCCTTCAGTCTCACAATGACATCTTTCGGAAGGAAATATTTGTTTGGATATAGCTCAACGTGTCCCCTTGCAAGATCGTGATGTGTAAGCAATGGGAGGTAATAGAGAGCTGTAATAAAGTGTCAGCGCATTGACTTTAGTCAAGTTAGCGAACATGCATACTTCTGAGGCCATACGAACCAGTACTGTGATTCTAGCGCATACCCTGGGTGTGATGCAATGAAAGAAGCAAGAATGGAAGATATTCTACGGAAAGAACTCACTGACGTGGCTTTTGCATTTTACTCCTCGAATATTACACATGAGCTCACTATACCTGTGGGCTTCGAACCAGAATATGACACGTTTTTTGGGAACGACAAAGTAGCAGCCCCATTTCTCTCTGCTATTATCCTCCCCCGAGGTTCAAACTAGCTCGACGGATGGATCCAGGGCGATACCTGCGTTAAGCGCTTCTTCGTATGCCTTCTCAACAACCTCATCCATTTTATCCGGAGTTCCAAGGGCTTGAATATCGACACCAGTGAAGACTCACTGGTCAGATATATGAGTCAAAGCCTTGCAAGAGCGGACCGCAGATGTACAAGATTCGAGTGATAGAAAAACGAAGCGCCTTCTGGGTGCGTGAGCGGTTCCTATCCTGACACCAGTGTTTCTGTGGTTCCCCCGCTATAATACTTGAAGACGTTTCACAACTATTAACACACATCTTACCCAAGCTGTCGACAGCGCACGAGCTCCCTAGGTGTCGAGGTGGTCCCGTTATGGACGATACGGTCAACGTCGATGGGCAAGCTCACCAACTGCATGTGCGAAAATAGCTTATGTTCAGCGGAAAATTCAGAGCACGCTGTCAGAACAACGTCGTTGGCCGACAAGGCTTTGATTCGGGTGCGCAAAGCATACGCACCGCGACAGCTCCTGGCTCCGAAAACGCGCAAATAATATATGTGCAGATACAACGCCATTGATATGTATAATAATATTTCAATAATAATAATGTAAAGTCCACCGCACTTGGAATGGCCACGAAGTGTATTGTCCACGCCGCATTTGGTGTCACGCGCCTGGACCCACAATACCGCAACATAAATTGCGGTACTTACGATTTTCCTCTCTTATCTTTCTTTCTGCGCAACCTACTACTACTATTCAACCATCATGCCCCACGTTCTACCTTCGGTATATGTTCTGCTTCCGCCAATGCGCAAGTTCAAGTCAAAGGCAGAGGAAGACAAAAAGGTAAGTCTTTTATTCCTCCTCCTCCTCCTCCTCCTCCTCCTCCTCCTCCTCACCGTTTAATATTCCATCGTCTAGAACCTCCCCACGATTATCGTGAAGAAAGCGAAGCCCTCAGCGGCAACGCTCCGAACATTCACACTTCCGCGAAAGCGCAAGTTCGAGTCAGAGGGAGAGGAAGACAAAAAGGTAAGTCTTTTATTCCTCCTCCTCCTCCTCCTCCTCCTCCTCCTCCTCCTCCTCCTCACCGTTTAATATTCCATCGTCTAGAACCTCCCCACGATTATCGTGAAGAAAGCGAAGCTCTCAGCGGCAACGCTCCGAACATTCACCTGCAGCACGGTGTCAACTCGAGGATTTACGCTGACATGGCGGCAACAGCCTATCCTAAAGGTGGTAGGAGTAGCCCCCGCGGCGCGCACTCCTTCCCCTCCTCCACCGCCTTCTCCTCCGCTCCTCCGCTTCCGCGTCTGGTTTTGCGTCTGCGTTTGCCTCCTCCTCCTCCTCCGCTTCCGCTCTTCCTTCCCAGCCCTACTCCAGAGCCTGAGCTTTTTCGCTGGGCAGGGAAGCTCTTGGGTAACGATTGACCGGTGGAAAGAAAGGGCCGGCACTTAAATTACATGTGTATGAAAGTTTGAAATAATTGTACATATATGCTAAATGTATAAAAAAAGTTACTTTGCGTCCTGTCTGACCCTGATGAGGTTGTTGAGCTCAACGGGCTTCACTGCTCCTTTGCCCGCCCCCCAGGTAATTATAATCGATCCGCGTCTCTCAACAATCTCGACTTCAGCCTTCGAGACAGATTCGAACAGCGGTGCGTCCTGTCTGACCTTGGTGAGGCTATGGAGCTCCATTGGGCTGCGCTGCTCCTTCGTCCATCAGGTCATTTTGATCGATCCGACTCCCTCGACAATTTTTCCATCAGCCTGAGAGACAGGTTCAAGTACCGGGGCGTCCTGTCTGACCTTGAGGAGGCTATTAAACTCCATTGTGCTGCACTGCACCTTCGTCCCCCTGGTCATTCGGATCGATCCGCGTCTCTCAACAGTGTTGCCGCCAGCATTAAATCCAGACTCGAGCAGTGGGGCGTCCTGTCTGATCTCGATGAGGTCATTGAGCTCGAACAGGCTTTCACCAAGCACACGCCCACTAACCGCCCTGTACTTACCGTTCAGACTTCTTCTACGAAGAAGAATAGTAAAGTTGGACGGAGTACCTCTTACAAGCATCAATATTCCCTCGTCTGCTGCCACTGACCCGTCCGCGTCTGCGTCTGCGGCCAAGCACTCTGCTGCTGCGACCGTGAAACCTTCTGCAACTGCAACGGTAAGCTGCCTCGGCTACATCAACGAGCCTTAACCCCCAGTGAAGGTCGGACATGGGCTATTCCACGCGCGGCCACGCAAATCTACTGTGGCTATGGCACGTTTGAATCGCGTAGACATGCGTCGGTATCTGCGCTCTCCGTAGCTGTGAAACCAACGCGCATTGGCGCTCGTATATGCTTTTCGACGCACTGATTACTACATAGAATTCCGTAGATCTGAATATAACTATATGTATGGAAAGCCAGACAACTGCGCTCAACTTCTCTCGTGCATACTTCTCCCGACACACCATATAAGGCAGTCAGCTTCTGTAGGTTCGTCCTCCTGAGTAAGGCTGTCGAGTAATTGATGATGCCCGTTATCTAATGATCAACTGTTAGCGTGGGCTCACATTTTCACTGAGAGATGCTCACCGAGCCCGAGTCCTCCACGAACCCCGCCCATATAGCAATACCCATTGGTTTCTTCATAAAATGGCAGGTCTCGATGCTCCTGAACGAGCGGCAGATCTTCGTCTCCTTCGCTAGAGTCGGAGGGCGGCATCCGAGGTAGTGTTTCAATGGAAGCAGCAAATATGCGAAGCAAACCTAAATAAACTGTCCAAGCTGATTTTCGATTGACCACAGGACGTCCCAAGCGTTCATAGCATATTCTGAAGAGAGTCTCCAAGAAGACAGGAGGATTGGCGTATATCTCTGACTATCAGGAAAGTTAACCTGTGTACACTGTCTGATTCGCAGTGGCAGATGTCCCGTAGAAGCATATACCTTATATGGTACGTCGGGAGAAGCATGCACAAGAAAAATTGAGCGCGGTTGTCTGGCTTTCCATATATATGTCCCTTTGATATCTTGCTGGCTTCGATGCAAATATACGGAAATCGATGCATTGCAACATAGCATACAATACGAAACATGCCATTAAAAACCACCCGCGCTCGTACCCGCCCCTGCGCTCACGCTCGTACCTGCCCCTTCTGCCTGATGCTGCTGCTGTGCTAGTACAATGTACTGCTGGAGAACTTACCGATCACTTCGACAGTGCTGCCGGTCCAAATGCCATCAGATATCTGAAAGGGAGACACATCAGTACACTCGGAAAATATGGTACCACTCACCAGTTTTTTTGCGTCTGTCTCATATTTCTGCAGAAGAACACTATAAGTTAGTCGTGCAAATGGCAGAGCGAAGATAAACACACCTCCTGACGGTCTTTGCCCAGCGAGTCCCAGTATAATTTGAAATCTCGAGAGTAGCCATTGGGTGCTACTTGTTTGAGCCAGCGATGTGCACAAAGAGTTCTGTTGTGAAGCTATGTTAGCAACGTCAAATGAGAATCTTAGTACTAGTGAGACTCACCTCCCGTTCTTCGTAGTTGCAGGGCGGAAGTTCTTGCTGGTAGGACCAGGCTTTCCTTGCGAGTCGGCATTCACGACTTGTAAGGTCACAGACTCGGAGGGTGTAGATGTGCCACGAGCCTCGATCGGTGTTGCTGCAGAAACACTAGGAAGGTCGACAGTATCTGCATGAGGTGCGTTTGTGTCGTCTGCAGATGGTGTTGGTAGCGTGAGCGATGTTGTCGGATCGGATGCTGTCGGTGTTGCAGGGGCATCAGCGGAAGATATTGCAGAATTGGTGTCAGCGGGTGCTGCAGTTGGTGTCATCGCGGTATCGGCGAGAGCAATTGGGGGTGTCGGCAATGCATCACGAGGCTCGTTATTTTTCTTTTCCTTTAGGCGGATAATGGCATCTTTTCTGAAAGCCAAAGTTCGTCAATGTAGTAGGTATATTGAGCAGAAAAGTACTCACAAAGGGTTTCGAATTGGAGCAAATAGGGTTTTTGGCTGTTGCGAATAAAGTAGTTCAGATAGCATGAATGCAGATAACTACTGAACGTACTGGGTTGTTTGTCTGAGGCTTTGGGCTCGGCGACAGTGGCAGCAAAAGAGTTGCTCTAGATGATGAAGGTGGATTGGGAGACTCGATGTTTGAAGAAGAGATCTCGGGTGGCTCTGAGTCGTGAGCCTCCAAGTCCATGTCAGATGTTTTCGCACGTTTCGAATCGTGTTTTGAACAGGTATCGGAAGACTCGACCATCCTCGCCTTTCGCTTTTGTGGCTTTATACGTGGTTTCATCTCCTCGGGGTCAGTAGACGAAGAATATCCTTCCTTGAGATGAGTAGATGCCCACGATGGGTAGCGATCTCTAGCGACATGCTCGATCTTCCAGTACCTGTCACAAAGGGCTAATTCAGGGTGTATGCGAGACACTTCTTTGTAGAGTGCATTGCGAGCATCGGGGATTGCTCGACCCCATGATATCGGTGCTATTCCATGTTGTTGGAGGCCAAACCAGACTGCGCGAAAAGTCTTCATGATGGTGCGTTGCTCGGATGCTGTGACAGGGTCTCCATTTGTATGCTCGAGGAATGGTGATGATCCCCGCTGATCACCTTGTGCATCAGCAGCGCTGTCCCATTTCGTGAAGTCTTCGTGTGTCCAAAAATTGACGAGAGGGTAGTCTTCCTTTCGTAGACCATTGATGGGGTTGCATTCGATAGCGTCAGGGATTTTGAGTGGTTGAAGTAGTGCGTGGGAGCCTGAATACAATGAAATATCGTCTGATAGTGAAAGTGAAAGTGAGTGCGATAAAGTTTCAAATGCAGCTCTAAGCTTGGGGTTTGTCAAGCTGCTGAAGATAACAGGAGAAAGCAAACTGGTAAGCATCTCGGGATGCAGTAAGGGTCAAAATTTGATGATTCAAATGTTCATTGACAAATCGCAGACGAATATTTTCGTCTTGGATTTGCGTGAATGTATGCCGTGAGTGGTTATATGCGCTGTTTTGAACATAATAAAAGATATTCAATCTTACTGTATTGTTTGGAAAGCTTCCACCGTGATGCGAAGGGCCATTCCAGCCTTGATTCAGCTGACCCTGCGAAGGTACGAGAAAGGGAAATTGTGCATTAGCATGGCCCGGGAGCTGGTGGTTATTCTCGTATATTGATTCATGCGGCGGAAATCTTGAGCCTGAGGCTGGTAGTGTTCATCCGACATGATAGACATAGAAAAATAAGTGAGAACCGAATGAGTGAAAATCGTGTAGAGGTATTAAGGAAAGGGGCATCGGTATCGTCCAAGGGCAATTAGAATTCTGCCTCCGCTGGAATATTCCGTTATGAGTCCTCGAGTCGGTGGCTTTCATTTAGAGTACCAAGTTTTTTGTGTCGATTTCATCAAATACCCCAATGCCAGTCAGTGTATCATCTGTTAGTATGCTTGAGGACGTCATTGTCCTCGACATCGATAACCTCGATCCCATTTGGAACACATACTGCTGTCATATTGACATCAAATCTCCTGGTCTCAAGGTAAACTCATCCTATTGGTATTACTGCCTAGCTCATATATACAACTTAAGAAATTGTTTTTCGCTTGAAAGCACCTGTGATCAAGACCAAGGAGGATGTTGAAGAGGAGGGACTCCAGGGCATAGTCAAGGTCGAGGATGGTGATGTTACACTCATACCTGAGGAGCTTGGTACGAAGGTTAAGTTAGAGGAACTCAGACCTTTTTCCTCAGTACATTTTGCCATATGCTGTGCCATATTTTTACAACTGACTTATTTCTTGCAGGACATGTGAAGTGTCTCCCTGTAGGATGCTCACGAGACGTATTGGCAATCCAAACCGAGACCTGGAAAATCCAACTGCTCCTTGGCGTTATCTCGTCCATCCTTTTCCAGCTTCCAATATCACTTCTGAGGTCGCAAAAATGGATGTTATTAGGCAAGAGCATGAAGACTCGGCGAGAGGCTTGGAGAAACCCCTTTACAAACTCACATTCCCCCTCGTCTGATTGTTTTGTCGCACTTGTAACGTTTTGTTGTCTCTTCCATTGCATTTATCTTGTAGACCTCTTCTAATTGCACGCAACAAATACCTGTATTACTATTAGCGAGATAGAACCTTGTCGCTACTGCTTGCTCAATGTATTCATGAAATGTTACCGAAAACTTCTCTTGGTAATATAAGAGCACCATAGGAACAAGTACTTCTATTCTTCTCGCTCATTATCGTTATCATCCTCTTCAGCAAATACTCCAGTATATGATACATCGAGCCCGGTCTTTTCAATAACAAAGACTCGGTCCTCGGTTACTCCAGATGGTAAAGTAGGCTGGTGAGGAATAACTGTGACAACGGCCTGGATATTGGTAACATCTACGATGCGAAGGCCTACTTCACCTTGATTCATGCAAGACCAAACCGTCTGGTGCGACAATTCAAGAAGCTGTTTGTAAGGTGCTGAATATAATGAAACAAGTGCAACAGTCCTGAATCGCCATGTTGCCTGTGTACCCTGTAGTTGGCGGACAAAATCTTCAGGGTCCTCATCGTCACCAGGTTCAACATCATTTCGAATGGCGAGCTGTGTGAAATATTGCACCTCCCCATAGCAAGTCATTCCGTCAATCTCAAGCTGAGAATATTAATTAATTTGAGAACACACGATAAATATATGAAGTACCTTGACATTTCGAGACATCCGTGTTTTTTCTGGAGGTCTCAGTGCTTCCTTCCATGCTGAGCGGGCAGCTTGTCCATTTGGGAGCCGAAGGCGTGACCACCGATACATCTTTGGTGCATTACGGCCCAGAAATACAGATATCAGTCTTTTCTCTGCGTCTGTGTCTGGATACCTTGGCCGTTTCTCTCGTGCTCGCAGTAAGACATACCCATCTCCAACATCAAATGAATACCGCGGATGGAGATTAGAAGGTGGTTGGAGATGGGGGAACATCGCTTTCACAGCGTTTATTTGACATCGGATGAGGCAAACTTGAGTTAGACATGCATAGGGAAGTTTGGGTTGGCGGAGATCAAATTCAATATCTGCAAATGTCCTCTCCATTGTCCATCGCGAAGAGCAAATAGGCGATCCAACACGAAGGCATTCAGGTGCGAGATGATTTGATAGATGAGCACAAGGCCGGATGGGTTAAGGCAGTATTTCATGCAAACACACCAGTGCACATCTGACATTGGAAAGATGATATGGGATATGCTAGAAGAAATATAACTTAGTACTAGCGCGCGCGAAAAGTACCCAAAGGCTTACCAGTATTTTAATCGCTTCTTGTTACGAGTGCAGAGCGCCAGCTCCGCCTTGTGATGCTTTTCGCCCCCCGGCACACCAAAGGGAGTTACACGGCAAACACAAAGTTGTGATGTGCAGCTGGCACCGTAAGGTGTGTTGATCAGTTTTATGGTGAGACTGAGGTGTGCTGACGCGACGTTGTTGAACAAATGTTGAACGTTACACTGCACACTGCATACGCAATTCGATCAACACAATTGATCACATGATCAAGCTAAGTCGAATTCCGTCGAAGTAACGATAATTTACATTTATAAAATTTAATTCCGTAGTTCTGCGTGGAATAGCCTATGTCCGACTTTTACTGGGCTTAAACCGTCGCTCCTCACACTCGGGGGCACTGCGCCGGGCAGAAAAGCAACAATCACTGTATCCGGCGGCGTGAATTCCGAGTGCACCAACTGTGGTGAAACTCATACGCCGCTGTGGAGAAGAGGTTTGAACGATGAGTTCAATTGTAATGCGTGCGGTGTTTGCTATACATTGGTAAGTCCTCTCGTCGTTGTGTTATGGACTCGAGCTCATTCGACCATCTTTCTCCTTTGCAGCACAAACGTCCATGCCCAAAGTCTATGCGTAGAAGTCACGGTGAGGGACGACGCAGCGGTGCATGCATGTCCCTTGCTCTGCGTTATCTGCGTTGTCCTCAGCTGCGTCGCCGCCTTCTTCTTCAGCCACGCCCGTTGGGGAGGTGGTGAGTCCCAGTGCGAGTGCGGGAGCTACAGCTGTAACTACCAGTATGGATCCTGCTGTAGGTGCAAATGCACATGCAAGTGCGAATACAGTTGCGAGTGCGGAGTGCAGCCACGAGGGCAAGTACCAGGGTAAACGCGGGTGCAAATACAGAGTGCAGGAATTGGCATGAGTTGCGGGCAGAGGGGATGTTGTAGAGAATATTGGTGAGTTAAGCGCCGGACATATATTCGAGCACACATTCTAACCTGGACTCCTGATCTGCAGCAGCGCGCAGTGATACAACTGCAACACGACTGCAACGCCCATTGTGCTCAGCCTCTCTCACCGCGAACGATGAGGGATGGGTTGTAGGTCCCGATGGACGGGTTCTCCTCTGGATCCCACTCATCTTACCACCCGGTGATGTATGTCCCAGGGAACACGCTGTTGATACCCCACTCAAGCCCTCGCAGTTCGATTGTGAGCTGTCTCATGCACGGCACGGCACGTTTATGGCACAAGTGTCAGAACAAAAAGCTGCCCTGTCTTCATGATGATAATCCATTTGATCGCGCCTTGCATACACGGATAGAAGCACGGGGGTACTAATACAATGCAGATTTCACACAGAACTTGTACAATATATGTTCACCATTTCTCGATCCGCGACTTTCATTTTCACTTCTTCCGTTCTGTTCTACCAACGAGTCCCACATTCTGCAGTGCGCTACAAGAACATATACTGCGGCGGGGATCGAGACAGAACGAGTTGCACGAGCGTAGTAGTGTAGAAATTGCAAGCTGTGAGCTGCGACCTGTTGTGATTGTATATGTCGTCCTTGAGCGTGATGTAATGACTCGGCCTGCTAGCCATACATGACGATCAGTGATCGATACAGAGCGAGTTGCACGATCATAGGAGTGTAGAAAGTGCGAGCTGCGAACTCTTGTGATTGTATATGTCGTCCTGGAGCGTGATGTAATGACTCGGCCGCTAGCTATATATAACGATCAGTGATTGAAAAAAGATGAGAGGCAGTAAAAGCAAGCGATGAGTGGGTCCGAGTAACATGAAATGGGTTGGAGTTCACTACACCAAATGGCCGGCCTTAGTTGCTGATGATGAGCATACTAGTAGGGCTTCTATGAGGCACAACCACACGACGGAATATTCCTTCAGAAATATAAATAGTTGAAATACAATCCACAGGATACTGCATGGCCACTACTAGGTCTCAAGACCCATACTACTGGTTCTCGCCCTGACTCAGCCTTATGGAGGACCCAGAAAATAACCCTAACATAGCCGCAACAGGAGCTAAGGGCACGGAGACAGGGATTCAAACAGATGGAAGAGTGATAACAAAAGAAAAGACCCAGCATGCGACAGTTGAAACTAACAGTCTTACCGCCCATAAGGCGCCTTCGCTTCTGAACATGGAGGGCCGCCCATGCAAACGATGCCAGAGCAACAGTCAGAAGCCCCAAAGGGACATACGCAAAGAGACAGGGCTTTGAGACAGAATGAAGAGTGAAAACAACGAAGGAAAAGACCCAGCATTGCGACCGTAAACAACAGTCTTACGCCCATAGGCGCTGAACACTGAGGGCCGCCCATGCAAACAATGCCAGAGCAACAGCTCAGAGCCCCCAAAGGGACATACGGCAAGAGACAGGGCTTGAGACGGATGGAAGAGTGAAAACAACGAAGGAAAAGACCCAGCGTGCGACCGTAAACAACAGTCTTACGCCCATAAGGCGCTGAACATGAGGGCCGCCCATGCAAACAATGCCAGAGCAACAGCTCAAGCCCCCAAAGGGACATACGGCAAGGAGACAGGGCTTGAGACGGATGGAAGAGTGAAAACAAAGGAAAAGACCCAGCATGCGACCGTAAACAACAGTCTTACGCCCATAAGGCGCTGAACATGAGGGCCGCCCATGCAAACAATGCCAGAGCAACAGCTCAGAGCCCCCAAAGGGACATACGGCAAGAGACAGGGCTTGAGACGGATGGAAGAGTGAAAACGACGAAGGAAAAGACCCAGCATGCGACCGTAAACAACAGTCTTACGCCCATAAGGCGCTGAACACGAGGGCCGCCCATGCAAACAATGCCAGAGCAACAGC
>JABCPV010000638.1:0-13610 GCA_016584345.1 Suillus ampliporus | reverse complement strand
AAAGGTACCAAAAACCATGCATGATTATTGTGGCATATATAAAATACAACAGATGAAATGAAATATTGATGGTCACACACTGATACGTGCGCATATCGATACACTAAAGTATGCGCAACATGTATTGCAAGTATATTATCATATGACTTGCGCATGTAGGTACATACATGGATGCGCAAACGCATATAGATATAGATATTAATAAACATATAAGTGTAAGTAAGATATACGGATATTGATATGCGCATAAAGTGATGAAACTGGATGCGCAAGGTGTAAGGAATATGATATAAGAACTATTATTAGCAACCAATGACAATAAAAGAGTGACAGGACAAAGGGGATAAATATGAAACACGGATCAGAGATAAGCGCGCATGGCGGAACATGAGGCAATTTAGGGCCGGGGGCGGAGTGAGTTAGTTATAAGTGAGAAAGAAAGATCGATAAAAGATTAGAACTCACCAGCGAAGGATTCCAGCACCAGCGTTGTCTCAAAGGACGTACCATGCCTCCAAAGAAGAAAACCGCGGCAGAAACAACAGTAAGTACAGTGAATTGTAAATGAGTAACGGGATTGACTTACATTGAGAAGAATGAGACGGCACAGACAAGCAACGCGTTCCGGATGGACACACGTCCAGTTGAAGCGATGGCACCGAAGTACGACGTTGCTGGGGAAGTGCAGGCCCTGGACAAACGTGTTGCAGAGGCACGGATTGGGATTGGGATGGTAAATATCCTGGAGATGGAGAATCCGTTGATCTTCGGTATGTACAATGACCGACCTCAGAAGATGACGGAGGTCAACAAGATGATCGCGTCGTTCGAGTGCACGGGATCCAGGCGATGAAGGAGGACAACGCGCTTGCGATCATCATCGATCGCAAACGGCTATCGACACACCAAACATTCGGAGGGGACTGGCACGACGGATCGACGCTGACGCACGTACGGTTCCAGGATCTCGAACCGCTGGTGTTAGCGTCGGGGCAGCACAGAGTAGCAGCATTGAGGAAGTATGCGGAGGCACAGGCAGAGGACCTGGAGCATGCGATGAAGAAGCTGGAGCGTTTGCAGGAGATAGCTGAATCCGACAGAAGTGCAGGTCGCGGAACACGCTGAGCTTCGTGAGAGCACTGCGAGTTGAAGGGGACGATGGAGAGGAATGGGAAATGGGGAGTGATCCTGTACGATCGAGAGGTAAGCATGTCCCATACGATCCCTCTCCTCCTTCCCTCCGATGGACATACGATGCGCATGATCGTATGATGTTCGATGCGCAGACACTGGCATTGAACACATACGATCTGCGCATCCATTGATGTGCCTAGATGCGCAGCATGTGGTGCACATGCACATGTACACTTGTGCGCATCTAGGTCCATCCATGGATGCGCAGACTATATACACTTGTACACCGGGCGATGCACTGGTGTATATAGTCTGCGCATCGCGTCACATCAGAGGATGCGCAGTATTGAATGTCAAGCGAGTACTGACACGACCTCCAGACATACTCTTGAAGGACGGGCCAGTACTCGCCCGACACCTGAGTCGCAACAAGACGTTGCACGTGTACAACGAGACACCAGAGGAACTTCTGGTGTCGACGTTGCGGAAACATGCGGACGCATACCATCGGGATGGAGAGGCTGCTGCGTTTGAAGGTATTGCAGACGTCAAGAACGAAACCCGACAAGGAGGTGAACTCGAAACTACGAGGGTACTGCATCTGAAGAACTTATGATGTGCCTCATTGCGAAACATCCTTCGATGGGGTCTCATTATCGCCCACGCCCAGAGCTCACGTTGCGTTGGCTGGCAAAAAACATTGATGTCAACATGGGGGCGAGTAGATCTTAGCGTTCATCGAGGTGATTGGTGACTAACATTTATTTCAGGTGTACACTGAGTACATGAACTATGAGATGGATATCCTACGGTGGTTGGCATCGAAGGACGTGTTTCCTACATACGAAGAAATCAACAGTCTGATCAATAGAGCTAAGGAGGGCGGACCGAACGCTGCAGCACTGATGGAACGCTTCGACGAGCTGCGGGCTGCTCTGCTCAAAGGCCACCCCGGGGACCCTACGATATTCACGAAACTTGTACCTGAAATCGATGAGGCGGCGGCAGAGGCATTCGCTCGATTCAAAGGGCCCATGGACACCTATAATGATGACTATGTCGCAGCGATAGGTACGTACCGCGGCAAGGTCACGAAGATTCTACGGAACGCGTGGACCTCGCGTCAACAGTCTGATCGAGCAGAGGCCGACAAAGTATGGCTCGATTCCGTGACGGCTCGGGTGTGCTTGTGGCTCGTTCCCGTGGAAGGTGTTCACGTCCCGATGCCGTTGATGACTGGGACGGTGATGGACAATGCTTGGAAGTCGTTGGAGGATGTGTCTGAGGGGATGAAGGAGGTGAGTGTTGAAACGACGCACAAGGTTACGCTGACCGTTCGACCGGTAAGTGCTCGCGATGGTTCGAGCCGTTGATCGACACGCACCGGATCAACTGTCCGAACAGTCATACGATCGACGATGCGACGGAAGTCGATCTTCCGTGTGATCGAACGCACGCCGGACATCGATACGGACCAGGCTGTCTCTAATGTGAGTGCGCTGCTTGATGATAATGAGACTGAAAAGCTTACCGGACATCGCACCAGGTCTGGAGTTCGTTATGGCGGAGCCGGACGACATCTGTGCTGCGATTGCACAATATGATGTCGACGGCGGACACGCAAGCGTTGATGAATTCGCGGCCTGCCGATAAGAAGGCGTTCAAGAAGGAGTGGGAAAGAGCGCCGGAAGATAGCAAGCAGAGCGCCCAGGCTCTGTACAACCTCATCAAGCCAAGGGCAGGCAAAGGCCCGCAGAGCATGCCGCCGTCCAGCATGAAGTTGCCTGGGATGCCTGCGGTGATGGCGACCGGCTGGGACTGGACTCGACCGAATTCGATCAAGAACCCGCTCCGGGAGATCATGCCCTCGATCCAGGCGATCATGCTGGAGGGGTCCTTTGTGGACGAATATCGACCGGAGATCGTGAACCATCCTGCGATCGCCTCGTTACGGGGCCTCCTGCAAAATTCCATGGTGACTTGTCAGATCACGACTCAACTTACGCTCGTCCCTGCAGGATCGAAGAGCACGGTTGGCCTAGGCCCTCGGAAGTTATGGAACTTCCCCGATTGCGTCGAAGTATCTCCCGATGCTACGAGCCGCCCGCTTGAGACGTCTGAGGAGGTGCAAGAGGAACAGATGAAGACGCAGAGGCGACTTGCATCTGAAAGAGAAGACCGCGAGGTCATTCTCAAGATCCAGAAGCAAGTCGGCCCAACCTGGCCATCGCTCGCACTGCCGGGGCAAGAAGAGCCCCCTCTGCAAGGAAGTAGCGGATGCACTTCACGAGCTAGTAAATGTAAGTCAACTTGCGCATCACGGACCATCTGACTATGCGCAAAACACGCGTTACTTATGTCCCATCCTGTAGGCACTCATACTCAGCTCATCCCGTCTTCGTTTGCGTACGATCTATGACAACGACAAGTTGTCCTTCCACGACTTTGACGATATACAGCAGCTCAAGATCACGAAAATAAGGGGGGAACTCGACGAGTACACGGTATATTCACGTGTATGTACTCTCTGGACGCTCTGTATAGAAGCTAACTTGTCCGTCGATCATCACCCTATAGCGTGGCGATGTAGATGGAGAAGGCAGTGACGATGACGAGCCCGCTCCGGTGAAGACATCGAAGAAGCAGAAGGCCAAGACCACGGCCAAGGCCAAGGGAAAGGGAAAGGCGAAGGCGAAGGCTTCAGACGCATTGTCCGATACGTCCGACGGTATCGAAGTCATAACCCCCACGAACGCTCCCGTCCGTCAAAGATCACTAGGTCGTCAAAGAAGAGGGCACCCGTCGACGAGGACGCTAGTGCCTCTGACAAGCACACTCCCGGAAACCAAGTGCGGAGTCGGAGGACCCACCAGCACCTCACGCTGAGATGGACAACGCACGTCCGAAGCCACGCCCCAAGCCGGTTAAAAAGAAGACACATGTAGTCGGTAAGTATGCGCATCCTGAATCATCCTAGGATGCGCACTCACCATACACACCAGACGATGTGACTCCACCACCCCTGTCGGTACGTTTGCGCATCCTTGTATGGTCCAGGATGCGCACTAAACATGTTATACACAGAGACGTCGCAACCTACACAGGAAGCGGATGATGATGATGCACCTGCTGCATCTGTCGGTATGTTGCGCATCCCCACACGTCCCTCGATGCGCATTTACACTAACTTGCAGGTACGGACATCGAACGACCTACGGACGACGAACCTGGTCGTGCCGAAGATGCTGGTGAGCTGCGCATCCGGTTACATATGATTATGCGCACTCACCCTTATTTACAGAGCGTAGAGATGACGATGCAGGTAGCACTCTTACGTCGTTGGATGGGGACCCGCCTGAGCCCTCGTCCATCATCGACCCCGTGGATCTCGCGAACGAGATGGATGGCAACGGTCCGTCGTCGCAGTGGTACGTTCCCCTAAATCACGTTCTTCGTAAACCTGAACCGAACCCATCTTTAGCACGAAACTTGGGCAAGGCATCTCGCGGTCAGAGCATTCCTCTACCGTCCCGCGCCCGTGCTGCACCCCCTTCTTCCCGTCGTCGCGCGGGCACCAGCATCGATCCTTCACCGTCCGAAGTCCCTTCTACTTCGACCAAACGTTCTGTTAACCAAGCCAGTACGTGTTCTATCTCATCTTGCTAGTCTCACAACTCATTCGCTTTTCATTCCCTTAGTGTTGACTCCTCCCAAGAACAGGAAGAAAGCCAAACGTCCGGCTTTGGGCCATCTCGGCGCTGAGGAGGAGGAGCTACACATGCCCACCATGTGATCCGTTTGCCGTTTGTCGTTTCATTTTCGCTCGTTTTCATTAAATGCGTTTGTGTCTCATAGTGCATATTCAACTATGTACCGTCTTTTGTAACATCCTACATATTCAACTGTGTTTCTCTTGCGTTCAGCGTTTGCGTTTCGTTCGTATCTCTCATGTACAATGTACAATGTGCTTCTATACTTGGACAATGATAATTGATGATGTCCTTGCTCCTCACTTATGTGCATCCCGCTCTGTGTGCTACAAGCCCAAATGAAATAAGTAAGGATCCCACATATTTCTTTCACTTTCACAACTTATACTATCCATCGCATCAATGCACCAGCGAGACCCAGATAGTAGTAGATATTGTGCTCTTATTTTGTAAGCCCAGTACAATGAATGAAATAACTAAGGATCTCGTCTATTGTATGTCTGCGTTGTTTTTACTTGTTGAACTTATACTCCGCATCCCATCACTACACCGGTGAGACTCACTTATCGGTAGTCATTGCACTATGTTGTAAGGCCGTTAGTTAAACATCAAATCAAATAACTAAGGATCTCGTCTATGCATGTCTGACATTGTCTGTATTTTTCACTCGTTGAACTTATGCTACGCATCCCATCACTACACCGGTGAGACTCACTTATCGGTAGTCATTGCACTATGTTGTAAGGCCGATGCTTCTTTTCACTACAATTACGATACACAGCAACATATACCGATCTAAACCAATGTGATCCCGCCGATCCCGATTCACGCTCGGTGCCAGACTTATATTATATGTTCGTTTGCATTCCTTTACTTTGTTTTTTTCACATCCTGTATAGCAAACATCATGTCCGCATAGGAATATCATTGGTTCACCGATGAATATCGCTGCTTCACCAATTTACTGACCAGGGCTCCCCAATGCAATGCAATTGTCAAGCAATCATCCTCAGCCCCGACGCAATGCCATTCATTATGCCAAGGTATACCAGCATTCCAAAGTTCATATCATATGCGAGCGACCTCACTTAAGGCTGAAGCGCCCAGACATACAGGAAGCCAAGTCAACCTCCAGCTAACGCAAAAGTGGATAGACCCTCGATCACTCGATCAACGGAACCGAGAGAGCAAACCAATTAACTCAAACGACACTGCATGCGATCGCATCCATGCAACCCTTGAGATCCTCAAGACATTTCAAATATTCAAATATTACCCTCCGTCCACCCTGTTTCACTAAAATTTAAAGCTTCAAAACATCCTCTAGCGCTCGCTCATTCCCTCCTTGACTTCGTCGTCTCTATATCCCCCTCCTGCATTAACATGGCAAGCTCTGAGTACGTTCCGTTCACTTATATTCAATCGTTTTTCGCTCATCCTTGTCCATCAGTTGCAATAGTGATTTTGTCGACTTCGATGAAGACGTCGACGACGTCTTCGCCAATATCGCCTCTCCATTCAACCTCGACGAGGTTCCTCTCACCCAGGAAGTCGATCCAGATGATGCCGTCCCTCAAGAGTCTGTCTTAGATTCCTTGTTCTTGCATCAGGACGGCGCTCAGGCTGAAGGTCCTACCTGGGAGCAAACTCCTGTCGCCAACATCAAGTTGTCTGCCCTCGAGCGAATGTTTCGCACAAAGAATCGCTCCGCAGCCATCACCCTTCTTCACCGTCGCATCAACTTATCCATCGACTCTGACCTCAAGTTCAACTCCGATGACTACAAGCTTTTGTGGGATGGCTCCCGCCACTTCCTCGACTTCATTCTCGTAGTATCTGGTTCGATCGGCCTTCACGCATTCCTTCCCAAGACCTTGTCTGATCATACTTTCACTTTGACTCTCAACCTTCGCCTTCGTTCCACTCAGTTCCGTGCAAAATTCGGTAAACTCGGCTTCGATCCCACCGGTTCTATGATGGCGATCGGCACTGGCCAGGCCACTGAATTATGGCTCGGTTTCTGTCCTGTCAGCAACGCTGAAGACATCACCATCGCAAACGAGACGCCTCTTCTCAGCGAGAAACATGGTGACACTCGTTTGTCGTCCTTCCACTTTCGCATGGCCGTCATGTTCATTGCCTTCGCCCTCGCAAAGATCCCCTCGCTCCCCATCCACGTCAATGCATCCCTATGGCACTGACGATGATTTCGTGTTCTGGTCCATAGATGACGCGACCAACGTTCTGTAAGCCTCACTCCTTCACTCCTAATCCGAACTCCCTCCCTCCCAAATTTGCGCATCCTGAATCACTCGAGGATGCGCATTTTTACTATTATATCGATCTTTTACTTTCCGCATGTTCCTTACTGACCCTTCTCAGTTCGCAGCCTACCATCACTTTGCGTTTGCAAGACGTCAACGACCTCCACGATATTATTGCTGATGAGTGGGATGACTGGGTCGCCAACGCCCCTTCATCTTGGACTAACGATGGATGGCTTCAACAACATATCCCTTTGTCCATCGCATGTCGTTATGGCCAAAACCAGCCCATCGCAAGCAATGATTCTCATGCTCTTCGTGTGGAGGCACGCAATTGGAACATCGAACGTGATTACGCTCACATTCGTTATCTCTCGATGGCCGTGGCAACCGATATATCGTAAGTGTTCCCTTCCAATCCCATGCGCTGTTCCATATTTCATCTCTGTATTTGTTCAGATGCATTCCAGTAATACGATGGCAGGAGATTCCGATCGATGACATCCTCCCTTTCCATGACGCGTTGTATGACTCCCCTGATCCTGACGTTAGGGAGCCTGTCGATCTCCCTTCGCTTCCCGCACGCGATCCCACCACGAAGAAAGAAATCAATGTCTATGATGAGGATGGTCGCCGCGTCCCTCGTTTTATTGGAGTCTCCAATGCTGGCGCCAAGCCATGTGGAATTCTTGTCAACCTTGAAACGATTCCTCAACTCTTCTCTTCCTTCGTCCGCGCATGATGAAAACTTAGATATTGACGCAGATATCCTGGACCTCGACGATGTGGAGGACGTCAAGATCAACGTTTACCCCCAAGCTTTTTTACGCAAGTTCGGCCATGTTCAAGCCAAGTCAGTGTTGCCCCCACTTTCGTCCATTCATCAACAAGGTTCAAGCCAACATCGCGCGAGCACGTCGTCCAATTTCCCATCATGATGAGGATGATGAGGACGATGAGGACGACGACGATGACGCTGAGGAGTATAGACAGCCTCTTGCCCCTGCCATCATCGCCTCCGCTTGTCAATTTTATAACGAAATCTCTCACCGAATTCGTCCCTCCGCTGCCCTTCATGATGTTCAGCAAGGTCGCATTACTTCTGCCTTGTCCGGAGCGTATGCACGTGGTACCGCTCAACACGTCCACTCCGCAATGTTGCATTCCTGCCGCCTTGGTCTCCCGCACCAACGTTACAATGACAAGATTAAACTCGACAACGTCCCACGTGCCCTCCGCATGGAGAATATATATATTCTCCAACTCGACTCCATGATCTCTGCGAAACGTAATGGCCAGTAAGTCGCTCTGGAATGAAATATTTTCCTTTCATCTTCACCACACTGACTCCACACTTCAGTTCCATTTATATGGATGTAGTCGTCCCACTCGCTCGTGCTTGGTCTCACCCACACATCTGCGATACTTTGCGGCCCCATTTGTTCGTGTTCGCACCACGCGTGAGTATCTTATCATTTCTCATATCATCCTCCCCCTGTGTGCTGTTTTTGCGCATCAATGTTTGTATCGTCATGCGGACACCTCTGGTGTACATCTCTCTGTCACTTGCACTTGATGATTTGCGCATCAATGGACGGCCCTACATGCGCAGATCTATGTCGTTTTTCTCTCCAGATCATCGCCATGTTATTCACAGGTTCACTCATACTTCGCATGTTTCTAGGTATTCCCTCAGATATACCAATGGATGACCTTTGGCGTCACCTCATTGTTGGAACGCATATGGGAGCATCAACAGCCACTCATGGTCCAGAAGCAAAGGCCTTCCCCCCAGATGGTCGAACTCTGCGCCATGCTTGAGCGAGCCTTGGCCTACGCTCATACTGGAAATGCAAAGGTCTTGGCCTCCAGCTTGATGAGGCCCTTTTGGCTTATCAGGAGTCTGCTCGAACAAGGCTTGCCGACTCTTGCTCCCACCGTTCATTGCGAGGTCTCTGGCGTTCTCCCTGTCTCCGTCAGTCCTGCTGATTGGCCCACCGTCACTTGCTTGAACCTTCCTGCCATCGCTTCCAAAAGGTCTCAGATCCTCACGTACGGCGCGGAGCATTTCCAGGTATGTCTTGCATCTGCTAACTTTTAAAAATTAACGCTTTCTCATTCATTCATCCACCCCATCAGGCATATCAGGCGGAATTCCACATACAACTGTCCATCAACAACCCTTCGTCTATGTCCTTCATGCAGTATTTGCCCGATATGCGACACGCCATCATTATCGCCGTCATCGCTTTCCAAACCTTCGTAGCTGATGTCAAGACACTCGTCTCTCTTGCTGTTACCAAGCGTTGCAACGAGCTTGACGGCAACGACACTCATGCGTCGACCATGGAAGCGACCACCCGTCGCTTGAACTTGAAGAAATGGTTGGCCTGTCCCCAGCCCCTTAGTTACGACGAGAAGGCTTATAAATGTCTTTTGCGTTGCATCGTCGGAGATCCAGATGACTACAGTTTAGGCTTGCCTAATCCCACCAAAGTCAAACTCTCCATACGCGACTTCGCAAAACTCATCGCTGACATGTCTCACGAAAAGAGTCCTACGCCTCTCGCCGCTCCTCTCATTTCATCAGGTTCATCGCCAACCATCTTCAAAGTCGCTCTTCAGTACATGTCCAAATATGTTCCTCGCCACTCTCCTGCCGCTGCAAAAACCTTTTTGCAGAACGCTCTCATCGTCGCTGCCAACCATTTGCACATCAACAACATTCCTTGGCACCTTCCTGCTGCACGCGGTCGCCGTCCTCAAAAACCTCATTTTGAGTCCTGGGTCAATCTCGGAAAGGCCGCGATCGTACCTTCCCTCACCCGCCTCAACTCCCAGGTTCTTGATCCAGCTGAGGAGGCCTCCCAACGTGCTCAAGCTTCAGACACCCGAGCAGCCTGGGCTGCTGGTTCCATCACACTCCAGTCATTGCCTGATTTCATCTCTCGTTCTGTACCCCCCGATGAGTTCACCATCGACAACATCGCCGTAGATAAAACCGAGCCAAAGGACTCCGTCACTCGTAAAACTTACCAGTGGGCTTTTGCTGAGTTCGACATGGCTGTCCCACTTCATCGCCTTGCCTTATTGGTCGGTATCTACGTCAGCAAGATTACCCCCAACCTCTTCTATGACCGCCAGCAACGCCCAGACCACCATGCCTTCGACACCATGTTTGATTTCACCAAAGCGTTGCGTCGCATGGCTTGGGAACCTAAATCCACTCGCAAAGGCTGCAAGGTCGCTGCTCCCTTCGTGCCCATGGTTACTGCGTTCATCATGGCTGTCTATGACATCACCAGTCCCTTGCAGGCTATTTTCACGACCACCAGACTTTCCCCAAGCCGTGGAACAAGAAGAACAGCAACAAGGTATCGGTCTTTGCTCTTGATACGCATTGGCCTTGCCAAGGGCTCCGTTCTGGTCGTATATGGACAGGCGGCGCTCTCAAGATCGACTGGACACTCCTCACCCGCGATGAGCTTGCCACTTTCCAAAACACCATCTTCGCCATGCTCGATGATCGCGAGTTTGTCCTTTCCGCATCGCTCAGGCAATGTTTGGAACTCTCACAGCTCAGGAGCTCGGACGCTCCACCCATACCTTCACCATCAATCCAGGCGTTGCATCGACCTCTTTAGGAAAGCGGTCCACATCATCTTCTGGGGTCCAATCAGTAGTTGGTTATGATGGGGACACTGAGGTCGAAGTCGAACAGATGTCTACCCCAGCCCCCAAACGTCGTCGCGTCGCAGCTTGATATTTAGCACGTATATTTTAGCACGTATATTTGCGCATCAATAAACAGACCTTCATGCGCAGGCAAGCATAGTCATAGTCATAGTCGTTATAGCTTCATCCATTAATCAATTGATCACATCGTTCGTGTTTATCGGGTTGTCTACTTATGGGTCTATTTTCACGTGACGAAACCATCCCCTATTTGCGCATCAAGGCACAGACATATATGCGCAAAGTAGTTGCATTGTTATAGCTTCAACAAATAATCAAATATATTTGTCATCGTCCATCGAGTTGTGATCATATGCCATTTGCCATATTTTGTGCATCACATGATCCATGTTTGCGCATCTATGGATTATTCTACATGCGCGTTTTTCCCCCGCCCTAATGATGTTTCTTTGCTTACGTAATGTCTGCGCCGTGACCGATAAGTTTGACCTCATGACCTCATTCGATTCCATCCCATGTCATGCAACAAAGTATCATGTTTGCAATGTAATTCGGTCCATGGTCATGGTCATGTCATGGTCATGGTCATTAATCAACAGCTAAGCAAGTTACTTGATAGCTACACGAAAATCTTGACAATTAAGAATTGTATTTATTGTATGAGCTCAGATGATGATTAATAATTGACTGTTCATGATAATCACAGATTTACAATAAGATCGATTTCATCGATGTTTATCAAATAGGACTTCGACAATGTCACCCAAGCCGCATGGGTAGTGAAAAAGTATCGCAGCCATCGAGTTCTTCAGGAGAGTATTATCCATGATGATTTCAACACCCCTATCTATATGTTCTGGACGTCTGCAGGGGTCTAAGCGTCACCGTCCCCCTATTGCCTTATCGGGACGATTCTCATGTAAGCGTCCCCCCGTCCCCCTTCCCACGCGACCTTTTTTGGCCTTCCGCCCTGGCCCAGACCTTCTTTGGGTCGAAACGGCCGCATTATCCGTCGTGTGAGCGTCCCCCTCCCTTTTCGGCCGTCCCCCCTGCCGTCACCTCTGCTGAATGCGTGTCCGTCCCCCCCTTGTGTGACCGTCCCCCTCCCTTTGCGGCCGTCCCCCTCCCTTTGCGGCCGTCCCCCTGCCGTCACCTCTTCTGCATTCGTGTCCGTCCCCCTCCCCTTATGGCCGTCCCCCCTTGCCGTCATGCCTCTTCCCCCTGCATTCGTTTCCGACCATCCTGTGCAGCCCTTTGTTGTCCTTTCATTTCATTTCGCATCGGCCGTCGATATCGCGCTGTGCACCAACGTTCTCTGTGATTTGATAGAATCATTACTCCAGTTGCACCCCTTGCGACTCGTCTCCTTTCCTTTCATTTCGCATTAGTTATCGACGCGCTCTGCGCCAGCATCCTCCGTAATAGTAGAATCAAATTCCAGTCGTATTTTTTGTGACTCGTCCCCTTCAAGCCGAGGGTCGTCCTCGAAACATGTCGATAGAAACTGAACGAAAGCTTGCGAGATAACGCGTGTTGCAATGGTATCAAGTTCTATCTAATCGTGCTACCAGGTTTACTCATTTCCAAGACATTCCTACCCTCGTGTCTCCACTGTTTTACCCTCCCTGCTTTATGAGCGCCATCAGTACTGCCTGTAGTCCCTGCTAATGCAATGTGTTTTCATATCTACAGTTTAGCCCGACATATCAGCGTGATGACTCACTGGTACGTCGAGTTTGTCTCAGCATGACATGTCAGTATGACAACCAGCTGGCGGCTGAGGGAGATCTGTCAGTTGAAACAGTGCATTGGCGGGGGGGGGGAGGGGAGAAGAAAAAGACGAACCTTGATAAGGTGACCCTGCGGCCTGACACGCCTGCAAGACCTTAGAGGCCTTCTACAAGGGGGACGGACGCAGATGCCATCACTGGAATGGTTGGTTGTGGTGATGGCATCTGCGTCCATCCTGCTTGACGTGCGTCGTCGTTTGTTTTCGAAAATGCGAGCCGCCCCATTTGCCCATCCATGTCTTTGCTGTTCTGAACGTACCTGCTGGGGCACACGGCGCCAAGGCAGATGCCTGATGGCCGTCAGATTCAGTCATGGTCCGGGGGGTTGAAGAAAGTGGTGAGGAAGGATTTCTATGCGACGACGACGCCTACTCTAAGGAGTCGTTCACACAAACACAGCTAGCACATCAAAAAATGGAAAAGAGTCTGCCCAGCCTTCACACACGCACAGATGGAGTCATCCTACGTGTGGTCAGCACCTCATAAAAGCAAGAACAACGTACTTGGCTTTCATGGAGGATTGATGGGCACAAGAAAAGCAGAGGATGGAGTCATCCTACATCTGGTAAGCGCCTCATGAAAGTGAAATCAACGTACTTGGCTTTTATGGAGGATTGGTGGGCACAAGAAAAGCAGAAGACGGGGTCATCCTACATCTGGTCAGCACCTCATAAAAGTGAAACAACAACCTACTTGGCCTTCATGGAGGATTGGTGGGCACAAGAAAAGCAGAAAAAGCGAAAATAAATCCAGCTACCGCCCAACCAGGCATGTACAGCCCAGAAACTCTCTCATGTAAAGAAAGAGGGGGAGTGACCCCATCATGTAGACCTTCTGGAAGTACAACAGAAGCTCCCTCTCCATACAGAGAAGGGTCCAACATGACAGTTGGATGCAGAAAGAGAAAGGAGGGGGAAATGCGAAAATAGTACATCCAGCCAACACCCAACCAGGCATGTACAGCCCAGAAACTCTCTCATGTAAAGAAAGAGGGGGAGTGACCCCATCATGTAGAC
>JABCPV010000637.1:0-13619 GCA_016584345.1 Suillus ampliporus | reverse complement strand
GTGGCCCAACACAAAAAGCCTCGTCATTCAAGGTCTGGATCGACACCTGAAGTCCACGTTACCATACAGAACATAACACCAGATCCTGCCGCAGTGTCATCTACGTCCAATTCGACGAGCTACTCGAAGACTCACCCAGACCATTTATCATTGTCGTCGTCGAGTTCTACACTGGTACCAGCTCCTTATCACAATGACTATCCACTAATTGGAGCGCTTCTTGGGCTGATTGACGCCGAAAGACCAGAACTGCAATTGGGTGAACTCAAAACATCTCTGCTCGATGCGGGAGTGGTTTCATCTAGCCAAGTGATGTTTACTACCAGAGGAAGTGCTGACTCTCATCGGCAATATGGGGCAAAAGCGAGCTAGAATCCTTCGCAATTATGCTAAACGTACAGTTCTACCCACTCCCTTGGACTTGTTTGGTGCCTATGAGGAACCAGAGATACTCAGCCCGGTAAACAAAGGCAAGGGACGTGCAGTTGAGGGCGACGATGGAATCACGGACTCGGAGGATGGCTTGTCATGGATCGGAGAAAGTCCAGGTGATGACGTAAACGATTATGAGAGTGATTATGAGAGCAACAATGAGTGAGGGAGGGAAACAAACCTAGTAACATAGCACCGCTGGCAGTTTCAACACGCCATTTTCAACACGCCCATAATACCCCTAATCTTTACCTATAATATCTGGCATCACGTAGACTTCGAACGAGAGATGCCCGTGCTAGACGAGCCCCCTACGCAATATATTCACTGTGTTTATACCAACCATAAGCCTTTTCCACCGTAATCACATTATAAACAGCTTTCCCATATCAATGCATATGGGTCACAAGCCGGACCCTCAGTCTCGCCAAGCACATAGTCATGGTTAGACCGAAGCCATGCCTTGATGGCTGAAAAGGCCTCCTCGATAGGATTTAAATCAGGTGAATAGGAGGGCAGGTACAAGATCCGCATGCCACTACACCAAAAAAACAGGATCAGGATCGTCAAGTAGGAAATAACTAACTAACATACCGCTGTTCAACCATATCACGGATACCCGGGACTTTGTGGATGCTTGCGTTGTCCATGACGAGCACTGAGTTTGGCATGGGCCAGGGCTGCATTTGATCCAGCACGCCAGCAACAAAATCCCGAAATTCTTCACCAGTAAATGAATGATCTAAAACCTCCAAATGGAGGACGCCGTCAAGGGACAAAGCTGGCAGAATCGAATATCTAAGATAAAATATCAGGGCGTGATAAGATATTCTGCAACAGAAGTACCTTTTGCCCCGTATGAAAAAATCCCGCCGTCGCACACGGTTTCCACGAGGAGCCCATGCAAAATCACGACGCAAAGAAAGTCTGTTAAAATGACATTCATCTGCGAATACCAGGTGCTCTGGCCGGAAGTGTTCCCCCACAAGCATCTTGTAGGCAATGCGGTCATTTTCGTCGCGTTCGATAGCTGGGCGTGTAACCTGACAATGTTGTGTTGAATATACATACATAACAAGAATGTATGTGCGATGACCTTCTTCCTTGTAAATCCTCGCCTCCGTATTGTTCTTGAAATCGTTATAATCGAAACCTCAACACCACAAATCTCCCGCAGTTGATCTTGCATTTCTGTGAGGAGAATGTCTGGTTGTTGCTCAATACATGACTCAAGAAACTGAAAAATCATATATATGTAAGTGATGCCGAGAATAAGCGATAGCTCACATTTGCATCAAGGCTGTCGAGGATGCGGGGTCGACCTGCACAAACTGGTGTCCTTATGACTTCGCCAGTCTCCCGAAATGTCTTCCGAATGTATCGCATCGATCGCTCACTGATACCAGTGTAACGACGAATTGTTCTGTCTTTGACATTTAGCAAGGACATCTGTAAAGCCACTTCCTTTTGTTCTTTGGGTATGTGACGCCCCATTGTAGTACGTGATTGATTGTCGGAAGTTGAAAGTCACCTGTGACTCCCACATAAGCCCTGTAATTAGAGGTGATAGACCGGGCCCTCCGCACCTCTAAGCCGTGGGTGTTCCAGTGATCCTAGGCTTTGATCAATAATTGTTCAATATCTCCGTACAGGGACTTGTAAATATCTGCCCAGTACCGCGTGTGACAGCTCGGAATGTGCCGTATATATATTAATAGACACCGCCGGTAACGTGGCGGCGGCGTCTGTATGTCGTGCTCGCTGTGCCCGACGATGAGCACGCTGATCTCGCTCATTTCTTGGGCGTTTTGAGTCGGGCTTGTTGATTTATGAAGAGCGTAGCTGATATATCAAGGACACATATACATATACATTGTATGTAAGTGTCACGGGTCAGTAGAGATATGTAAGATATTGTAAAAGATCTCCGACGCCTCCTCCACATTGACCTCCTCCTCCTCCTCCTCTTCCAGATTGTCCAAGGAGTCTTGGGAAGCCATGCAAGCATCCTCGGTGGGTGAGGAAGCAGCATGTTGTTGTTCCGTTACCTGATTGCGAGCCAGTCGAGCAGGAAGAATGGCTTGTGGCATACTCGTACTCTCTCCGACTCCTGTGAGTATGCTTTCCCCAGGTATCACTGAGCCTGTAAATCCTGATAGGTTAGCGATGTCTCCCAGGCGCTTAAGATGTCGAGCATTAAATCTCGCGCGAATGTGGTGCCGAACATGGACTTGATGGGCAAGGGTGGGGTGTATGGCTTCGAGTTGGCGTTGGCAGGTGCGTAAATAGTGGTCCTCGTCACGAATGTAAGTAACGAGCCGACGGATCTCAATGTTGAGGCGCGTGATTTCTTCCTTAGCACGGCACATCTTGAAATACAGGTTGGTTGCCTGGCGTGCGGTTGGCGTCGCCCATTGTTGTTGTGACACATCCTCACGAGAGTTACGGAGAAGGTCAAAGTCGGCAAGGAAGGCGTACTCGACAACTTCTTCCCATTTGAGTGTTTGGCGAGGAGGGGACAGTGTCCGTGCAGCACTGTTGTAGCGCTCAAGCGCTGTCCGTATGGCTGCTGACCGAGTCTGTAGGGCCTTTGCGATGTGCTTCCGCATCTTATACCCTGATAACGAGTCAGCTTGCCGTTCACTTGCTCTAAGTGTCAATACACGTACCAGTTCCAGACCTATTCATTTTCGTCAGTTCAAAGATGCGTGCCACCACGAGACCTTCCAGGTTGTCCAAAGCACGCTGATACTTGCGGTTAGCGACCATAATAGCTGCGTTTTGCCACTCCGCATCTTCGGGGACCCAGCGTTGCATGATCTCGAGCTTGCTTTCGAGCTCCTGGACAATTTTCAGGTCCTTCTCGAAGACCTCCATTGCATGGCGCCTGGTTGTCTCAAGCCGCCGCGTAGTGGCCTCGTCAGAAGTTGTGCTTGACGGAGTGTACATTGACCATCTGGAACTTGAGGTATCCAGCTCGTCCCTGTTCGCGCAAGTAGTCAGTTGATGAACCATTGATCTCACGAACCGACTTACTTGCTAGCAGCCAGGTTCACCAGTTTTTGCCAGTACTCCATTTGGAGTGTCTCTTGCTGAGGCTCGGATCGAAGGCCATGTAAATACTCTCTTTCCTCCTTCAGCCAGTCCTCGAATATGGACTCATCGGAGACGCCGATGTCTTGCATCAACTTGGGAAGCGTGACATGGACCATCGTACAATATCTCTAGCACCTGTTTGTAATTGTTGTACAAAAAATTTGCTGGAATGTAGTCAGCCTCGGGTGCAAACATAATCATGTGCCCCACTACACACATAGGTTCACATACACTTCATAATTGTCGTTGTGTTCGAAGTACATCAGGATTCCTTGTTGATGATGGAAAACACTTGCGTATCGTAAAGAAGATGCCAGACCGTTCGACTTTGAGAATGTGCATTCACATGTCTCCAGATCCTCAAGTCCGAGTCCAGGGATATCAGTTGTTAGATGATCCAGTTGACAGAGCCGTCAGTGAGCATGCCCATGGAATGCACCTACAAGAGACGTGTAATGTAGTGAACGTGCCCGCGGCCCAAGGGAACTGTTGTCAAGGGTTGTCTTGAATTGACACCCGATATCATACCCGCCACCAAGACCCTCTCCAAAAGCATCCATGAGCTTTGAGACGACAGCCAAGGGATACTTAGCACTGACAAAAAGGGTCAGCGTTTGGATTGCACTCGACAAAAGAACTACTCACAGTTCACCACTCTGGACCATATCAGCGAGTAGAAGGGAGAAACCATGATGGCAGACAGCAAGGAAGATGCCAGTCTCGTCATAGATTCCCCATGCTTTCTTGGTCTTCTCATCATCCATGTTTTTCCAGTGGCCTGCGCATAGATTGTCCTCTGACTCTGCAGACATCTGAGACTTGTGAGCATTGAGCTACGCGGGTTGAACAAATTTTTACCTCTTCGTTGTCTGCGCTGTTCGGCACCTCTCTGCTCCATTGATCAACGTACTCTCGTGTGAGATACCGATCTCCTGAGACTTGTTGCGGGGTTGGGAGTTCAGAGGAGGGGCCTATATTGTCGTCGTCCATTCCAATGGCGCGGCAGGAGAATCCGTTTCAGTGAGTCATTGCCATCCATCGCATATAACAGGCGCAACCTCAACGACTGCTCGTCCTGCAACACGTAAGTACACGAATGGACATGCAGTGTTTGAGGCGCCAGTCGGGCGTATCACGCCTAAGGGCCACAGTCACAAGGGAATCAACACACCCGCCGAATCTGGATGTAAAGGTCGAAGGCGATTGAGAACTGACGTGCAAGATACCGTTGATAGTCAGTCTTACCATGCCATTAGTACTTGTAAATATCCAAGTGTAAACTACTTACTCCATGCAGGTCACAAAGCGTTTTCACAAATGCTTGAATGGAGAAGTGTGGATTACGCAGGTGGGCCACACTGGTAGAATTCAATCGCGTCAATAGTAATGGCGACGGAAGGGGTTATCGGCGAACAAGGTACGAGACCTTGACGGACGAGCGCAGATGTAAGAAACGCATCGGTCTGCTTAATACCGATCGAGACTATCTCACTGTCTATTACCATAATGTCAGCGATAAACATGGAATATGATTGGAGTATCTCACGAAAACAGGTCAACAACAGTCACAGGCCAGCTTCCAGAATCCGGGTCCAGATCCGCGCCACTTTGCATGCCAAAGAAGCCCCTAATCTTACTCTTGGCGCATGTATTACTCCAATCTAAAAATGCATCAACCATTGCCGGCATTTGTTTGTTAAAGGCGTCAATACAACGCTGTATGCGATCACGGCGTGTTCGATGATCAACTTGTGTTGATTGACCATATTGTCGTTCGGTCCTGCAGGAATTAATGTAAGTCAGATAAGCCACCATTTAGTATGTAGAACTCACGGTTTCCAGAAATCCCCAAATACCTCTCTGGCGAGATCTTTAAATTCTCCTCCTGTGTTACTGATTTCGATCCTCTCCTCCCCTCGCAAGACTTCCTGGAAGTCCGTGTCATCCCAGGTGCCGTCGAACATGTCATCTTCAGTTTGACGGTCCACAAGTCTTTCCAGAGTCTGGCGCACTGCCATGGTCATAGCTATAGATCGGTGAGTGATCCAACTTCCAATTTTGTCCTTATTACACTCACCTTGGAGGCGCCGCCTTTGCTCGGCCTGTAAATTTGCAGCTCACTTGGCAAGAGCTTTTGGGCCATATGTAGCGTGAGTGGTGACTCGTTGACCAAGTCTGTCACATTTTGATTGTAGATGACACACTTTTTGACTGGACAGTCCAGTTCGATTGTGAGCAGGGAGCTTTCTTGTTCCCCCACATCCCATCTTGTATGATCAACGAGGCACGTGCTGTCTGACATCTGTCAAGGTATGTTCATGTGACTGTGACTTGGGATGAAGTTGATATTTACCTCATGCATTGATCCGTGTTCCAGTAGAGATGAGCTCAGTGCGTTCAGAAACTTCTCGCACTTCAAGGGCTGTGCGGAATGAAAGTGACGGACTTCAGGACTTCCTGCATGCTATGAGAATATCTGGTAAGTTGTTCCGTTTGAGTTGTGCACATGCCTACCGATGTTGACATCAGAAACTCGCTTCAACTCCATAACGTATTCTAGAAAGACCACAGAAGAATCGGTCACAATCACAATCCCGGATCGACAATGTTCAGCCTCACCTCCCGAAAGTGTCACCACAACATCTACTGTGCTGCCGGTATATTGTACTCCGACCTCTGCTCACAGAGATCTTCAAAACCCATTGCTCTTGCATGCATCTGTTTCTCTGTGGCTCGTTGCTCCACAGCTCACTACCTTCACACCACATGTTCCCCGCCCAAATGAGTTGCATCCTCCTCCTGTGGGCGCTAGTGCTCAGGGATACTATGTCGTCACAGTAGGACAGGAAGTCGGGATCTTCTTCCACTGGTATGTCATCTCAAATTGCACAAGAATGTTACTTACCTTTGTTCTACCAGGCTAGATTGTCAAGCACGGGTGACTGGAATCACCAATGCGGCTCACACATGCTATGATCATTGGGCTGAGGCATTAGCCATATACACCAGGCATCACCGTGCTGGTCTAGTCCATGCCATTCCCACTGTGGGAGGACCATTTTGGCCTTCCATTGACGAGGAGAACACAGCTCTCATTTCTTCCCCGACACCATTTCCAAGTCCTACACCATCAGATGCTTCCAACCACTCTGGTTCTGATAATGAATTCTGGTCTTATTTGGAAGACCTATCGGAGCAAATGAGCCAAGTGGCACTTTAGTTGATCTCAAGGTATGCTCCCTATCCCTTATGACAGTCCATGGCTAAATATCTCAGTAGTACTGCACATCCATTGCATTCTGCACGTCCATTGCATTCAAATCTAGGAGACATTACATATCATGTAGTAGTACTAGTATGGCTGCATATCCATCACGAATGTTATATTTGCATGTGAATGAGTCTTGAGAAAAGCATAAGTTATGAGAGCTGAGCACTGAGCTGAGAGTGGTTGCAAGCATTGCCGTCACATTGCATATATACTAATCAACCTTGTCGTTGCAAATGTGCATCTCTGCAACTTCACAATGCACAACAAGCCACTGATCTGACAAGGATCAATTCTGATATGTATGTAATGTAATGATCTTATTCCATGCAGGCGAAATACAATGGTGTTTGCAAATTCAATTGAGGCACTGAGGATGAATGAAGGCATTTCAGCAGATAGTGTGTTTGCAATTGTGTTTGCAGTTCAAGACATTTGCATGGCTGCAGCACTTCTGAGCAATATTGAACATTTCGTACTTCATGAACCCTGTCAGGTACATGATAACTAGAGCATTTATACTGTAATACCGACCTGTGATGGTTTTTGCAAGACTGACATTGACATGCACAAAGTAGCATGAGTGATTTCACTATATAAACTTCGTTTGATTAATATTGCTCACTCATGACATCAGAAACATAAGGTGTACTGGTGTACTATATAGCAAGAAAGAGACCCATCAGCAAGACACAATCCTGGTACGGACTGCATGCTGCATTTAGAGGAATTCAGTGATGACTCGGACCATGTTCTGTTCATGGTCAGTTCAGCATGTACTTCATGATAACGGTTTGCTCAGTGCAAACAATACACACAGGACATCTAGTCAACCTGCACTAGTGCCGTGAATTGAGTTCTCAATTACACCTGTCTTGTCGATATACATCGATCTTAGTTCGAGTCTCCATCAATGATGGTTCGGGTGCAGAGTCATATGGCAGGTCATCAACTGCGCTGGCAGCAAGTGTGCCGTCCATCTCACCTTCAATCAACTGCGCTGGCAGCAAGCATGCCATTCATCTCACCTGGGTTTACCAGCCTCTACTTAACCAATGATTGAGTCTAACACTTCCCTGGTAAGATGGAACTGTTTGAGTATGCGTTCACCAGCGCCTGATAGAACTTGGCCCCTACTTTACCGTAAGATGGCACTGTTCGAGCAACAAGCCATACTAAGACCAATGTTTGTGTTGCAGATGGATTATAAAACTAAATTACAGATTAATGACCAAGGCAATGTAGCCACGTAGATGGCAAAGACTGGGGATGTATAAGGGGAATAACAGATGTGCTGATAGAAGCGAAATAGTCGCAAAGTTGAAGTGTACTCAATGGCACACTCAACCATGCTTTTTCTTGGACTGTTGCTCCTCAAGGTTCACCCCCTGTCCGGCCCCTCCTGTCCATCCACCTGCACTGCCAGATCAACCTGCGGCATCTTGTGTTGAAGCCAGAATGTGTTCGATAGGTATTTTCTTTGCTGAATTTCATCTTAAGCATGAGCTCCATAATGAGTGTAGCGAGCATACCTATTTCTCAATGACACCCTCGCCAGTCTTAGCACTGGTTTTGAAGAACAGCAACCCAGCCTCAGTAGCATAAGCCTGAGCCTCCTCACATGGCACCTGTCGCAAACTCTCACTTTGTTGCCGGCCAGTGCGATAACGATGTTGGGATTTGCCTGTCTTTGGAGCTCCTTCACCCACGACTTTGCTGTCTCTAAACTCGTTGCTTTCATCACGTCATAAAACAACCACTGCGGTAATACATGGGCTACATGCACGAATCAGAGCAGGCAGTGAACAAAGCGGTACTCAGGACCTACAGCGAGAGAGTGGAATCGTTCCTGTCCAGCAGTATTCCAAATCTCGCGATACAGGACGCGGTCTTCTAGGCGGCATTTCTGAGTCAAGAATGCTGTGCCAATGAACAACAGCCTCACCTGTAGATGCATATCAGTTCCTATTCGTTAGCGCAGAAGAATGAAGGTAGATGGGATAAGAAGCCAGTTTGATAACAAGTGCGAATCGTGTTCATTGGCAGCTGAGAAGGCTTACTGAGAAGAACCAGCTTGACTTGAACAGACCTATCCACGGTGCAGCTCGAGACACCTCCAGACTTGAAGGAGTCACGCACTCGTCTTCGACACGGAACCAAATTTTGTGTCCTAATTAGGAACCGAGGACACAACATGCCCCCACACACGCCCATAATTACAAGTACTTGGTCGAACAAGTGAACACACGCTGAGAATCGCACAGACAATTGACAGCGATCGGTGTCAGCAATCTGTGAGTCTCTTTAATGAGTATGCATGTATCTAATTGAATGTTTCAGTTGACTTTTCAAATGTATGCATGCCCTCAAAAACGCAGTGTCTCCTGCGAGCACCCCACCTGTATCGTGACGACCACCTTGGTGGACATGAATATTGCACTGGCCCACACTATGTACATCTTGATATTTACGGTGAGTCATTTCTTGTTATGTCCATCTTCGTATTTACAGAGAGTATGCTACCGCAGGGTACACTGAGTGTCTTTGTGAACGTCAATGCGACTTCCTGGTTATCGAAGTCAAAGCTCAAGCGGTCGCTTTGTATCTCACAGCTGGGTTGTGCCCAATCATTCAACTGCAGTGTTACGGTGAGTCATATGATTTCTTGGCACTATTTTGTCGGGGTACGGAGACACTCCTTGATGTAGGGCACGTGACACTGGCCATTCGCCTGCGCTCACAAGTGCAAAATCACGCCCAACTTTTTTTCGTTTTTTTTTTTTTCGCAAAAATCTCCCTGAAATTTGGTTTTTTTGACAAGAAAACAGTGCAAAGTCCAGCGCAAAAGTCGCGTCGCGTCCAAGCACATTTTGTTGACAGGGCTTTTAGCATCGCAAATACCGCCTCACCATTCTATCGCTCGCAAAATGGATGCCAACGTCTCATGTTCGGGTCAGTCTTACGAATTTACTTAGTTTTGGACGCGCATTGATTTTTATTTCATGGCGAAGCGCCCGCATACGAAGCTCTCAGCTTCAATCAGGATGATATGCAGCCTGTGCCACCTGGTTATGCACCACAGTCGTTACTGTTCCCCCCTGGGGGACTGTCAAATGACGATCTGCCATTGCCGTTGACTTATGACTCGCTGGATCCATTGCCCTCGATCGACTGGAGCGATCCCATCTGGAGTACCCTACTTCCTCTTCCAGAGGTCGATTTTTTCGAGGGGCAACACGGACTCTTGCCGCAGAGTCTCCCACCGGTGCCGCAGTCAGATTCCCCTTCCGCTCTGGACGTTGATCATCCTCACCATAACTGTACTCCTCCATCAGCATCATCCAACCTCCTGCCAGCCCCACCCTCTCGCCCCTCCTCACCAGTTGTGGGTGCCATGGGCCCATTGGCTGGTCTACTCAGTGAACGAGGCAACAACTCGAGTTGGGCAGCTCGTAACCCAACTCGGCCCGTCATCCCCACTAGATCCAAAGGCAACGCTTTGACGGAGGCTCAAAAAGCCTCGCGTGCAATCAAATTGGCCAAGAGAAAAGAGGAAGAGAACACACTCAATGAATCCATCAAGACTTACCTGGAGGAGCAAGGCAAGAAACTCCGTGAGATTGCGCTGAAGCACAATGTGTCAGAGGATCACATCAAGAACCTCGTGGGGTACCACATGCACTACAAGAAGATGCGTGCACCTCAACTCAAAAATGTGCTTGTTCACACAAAGGCTCAGGAAGTTAATGGAGGTATGTATCAACTTACCATTGATTCACATGTACTTACCCAAACTGGTGAAAGATCTTGCTCCAGGAAGCAAGTACACCATGGCAGAGGTCCGGGAAATGGTTGATAATGATCCGACCATGCAACCTCACAATCTGACAAGGGAGCAAAAGTGTTAAGGCCGTGCTCAAAGGAGGACTAGATCCGAGGGGCTTGGCTTTAGCTTGTGCGCTGCGCCCCTTACCCGAGTACATGCCCCTAATTTCAGGGGGTCCGGTAGTACCAAGTCTGGTAGTGTTAGTACCAAGTCCGGTAGTATGTAACCTGGTAGTACCGTAGATACAAATCAAAGAGTTAGACTGCTTAAGGCTGGAGCTGGTAGCAGAAAGGAACAGAGGTAGACTACCGGAAGGTAGAGCCGGTAACTGAAGTAGACTTAGGGGTCTACCCTAGTCTAGTGTCGGAGATTGACAAGAGTCGAAGAACTCAAGTCCGGAGAGGCAGGAATGAGCAGGACTATGTTTAATATTCAAACTGAGGTATCTACAACAAGTACAAGAGTTTATATACTATAGGTATAACTAATGATCAGTAATCCGGAGTACAGAGGCAGTGAGGAAAGCATATGGCGAGTCTATTAGTAAGTCCGAGCGGATCAAGTAAAGTAAGATGGATCATAAGGAAATGAACTCGGAGATGAGATAGGTACCGGAGATCAATAAGCAGGTGGATATCAATAGAAGCTGGAGGGCCAGAAGTAAGGGGGGATTCTAGAATGGGGTTAGGTCCGGTGGAGCGGACCTGTCCGGAGTTCAGGTCCGGTGGTCTGGAAGAAGCGCACTACTGGATAGGAGTTTGTGGATGTCGGAGATATGGGATATGACAAAAAGGCTGCATACATCGCTAACCTCACAGAGCATTGTGCACTGAAGATTAGTGGGTCTCGCACCAACAACATTGCAGCTGCACGGGACGTATTAGCTACAACTGACAGAGTATGGCAGGAGGTGAGTATCATGGTTCACACACTACTGGCACACAAATATTCACCATGCGAACACAGCTCGATGGCTTACGTGACTGTTGTGGCACTTATGCGACATTGTTTGTCATTGGCGGCCATGTCAATGACCAGGTCCAAGCCACATGGTATACCACAGATGATTCTTCGCACTTCTGGGAGGACATTCTGAACCTGGTGCTTGATGATGTGGCACGTCAATATGAGCAATGGTCATGCAGCAAGGGCCAGAGTAAGTAGGAATCAATGTAGTTCGTTTTGCTATGGCTGACTGTCCATCTTGTAGACATTATTGAGCGTAACTCACTTGAGAACATGCAATCACAAGTGGCGAAATATATTCTTAATGGACTCCGTAGGTGTATCCCGACATGAACACCACATATCACGCTGACATTCGAACAGGCCAAATGACTAATAAAAGCAATGTCACGATGAATTATCCAAACTACGCCAAGGCCATTGTCATCGCCTACGGCGTCATGCTAGATGGCTGGCCCGCAGACATTCCTTTCACATCTCCCTGGAACATCCACACCATCAGTGAAATGCAAACACTTCATGATGCACTCAAGACAGGCAGATGTGCCTGGCAGAAGATGTCTGCGGCAGAGGTGGACAAGTACAAGGCCAACATCGATAAACGTCAGGCAGCAGGTGAGGTCGTTGGGAAGCCTCGCAAGAAGTGCTCAGATGCAGGGAAGTCATGCAAGCAGAAGGCTACCGAGAATGGATGCAGGGAAAAGGAGAACGAACAACGGGCAAAAAGGTCTAAGGCGTTAGCAAGGGGCCGTCGTGCACTATGTGAGCAGCCTAAAAACTGGGAGTTCATTGAGGACACCTGCAGTGAGGAAGAAGAGTGTGCTGATGATGACTGAGCTGCATGTTTGCCAGTATCATATATAGACATGAAATCGAGTACTATCATACATGTATTGTTCTCTCAAGTGTTGCCAACAATGTGGCATTGTTTGTATCTGTTGTATCCTAAAGCCTGTCGCCAAGGAGCAGTGTTGTTTGTGTCTGTTGAATTCTAAAGCCTCCCACCAAGCTGACATTTTTCAACACCATGCTAAGGACTGAAAAGCAATGGAGGTGTGTCGCATAACTACCTACATACATGATCATGACCATACCTTCCATGCAACAACCAGGAGTAGAGGCCTCGAATATAGCTCTTGCCCTCCACATCAAGTGATGTCCAGCGGTACACCTTCCTCCTTCACCTCGCTAGTATTCCTACCACAGTGGATGAAGAACAGGAGTTGGGCGATATGAAGGAGGGGTCTGGAGAGCTTTGGGATGCTACAATGCGCTATGGACTCATGTGTTAGTTGGAGCGAGTGGGACGAGCTGATTTGCAGTACATACAATGTATATGTATACGTGTCCTTGATATATCAGCTACACTCTTCATAAATCAACAAGCCCGACTCAAAACGCCCAAGAAATGAGTGAGATCAGCATGCTCATCATTGGGCACAGCGAGCACAACATACAGACGCCGCCGCCACATTACCGGCAGTGTCTATTAATATATATACGGCACATTCTGAGCTGTCACATGTGGTACTGGGCAGATATTTACAAGTCCCTGCACAGAGATATTGATCAATTATTGATCAAAGCCTAGGATCCCTGGAACACCCACGGCTTAGAGGTGTGGAGGGCCCAGTCTATCACCTCTAATTACAGGGCTTATGTGGGAGTCACAGGTGGGCACGACCTGCCCTGATCATGATGGAGATGAACCATGATTCACCCAGAGTCGAACTTGGAATCGGTAGTACTGAGCAATTGAGTTTGCCAATGAACAGAGTTGTGATTTGCTGTGAACGGAATTGCGATTTGCCGTGAATGGAGCTGCGAATGGGATGATGATTTCTAAGGAGGTAACATTATACATAGTAAGACGACACAAGGTAAGAAAATTAGCAGAAACTGAACATATGCCACAAGTGGCTCACCTCAGTCCAGGAGGGATATTGTTTGTAGAAATGATAAGAGGAGGAAGTATTATGCAGCCTGAGAGTAGTATGCAATGGGAAACAAAAGACAGGGAGGTACCAGAGG